>JAHHFK020001213.1:0-159198 GCA_024533555.2 Aedes koreicus
TAGATCTTAAGTTTTGAACTCCAGGACAGTTTGGATGACATTGAATATCCCAAAATTATCTTAAAGTGTCTGTTGGGCTTACAGGACATTCATTGAATATGATTGAGTTCACATCGTAACTTTGCATAGTGGATAAAGCTACTATTACAACAGTAGATCTTAAGTTCTGATTTCCAGGACAGTTTGGACGACCTAGCACATCTCAAAAAAATATTTCCTACTTTTTCAATGATATCAATGTTATTGAGCACCAAATCAATCAGAATACACCAAATTGTTTTTATATATTTTATCTCACTCTCGCAAACTTACCTCGCTATTTCAAATTTATACATCTCGATTGTTAGTGAATGAACATCGAATTGAACTCCACCAGATTGCTCACAGCAAGTAAGCATACAAACTGATGTGATGAAATATTCAATATTCTAGTACAGATTCTGAGTTATATCTACACTGAAGTTTTTTTTAACGCGATTTTTTTTACGCGATTTCTTTACGCGGTTTGTTTTACGCGACCCACGTAAAAAATACCACGTTATTTAAAAAAAACGACGTAAAAAAACCGCGTTATTTCAAAAAACGACGTAAAAAAAGTCAAGGAAATAAAAATTATATTTCATATTCATATCGAAAGGATATGGTCATAAAAATGTATTGGTGGGGGAAAAACATGGTTCCAGTAACATTGGCCACCGGGAATCTGCTACAAATGGATAGAGGTTGTTAATTCAATGTGTGAGCAAAATAGTCCAGAGCAGTTATAGAGAGTTTTCGTCTTCGACAAAGTTTCTCAGTATGTCATTCGTCGTCTTTTGACATTGTCATATTAGTTCCACATCATGCCGCATCGGTGGCACTGCAGTCTATCTTTTCCAAATTAAACGCTAGAGAGTTGCCGTCTTCGGCAAAGTTTCTCAGTATGTTATTTGTAGTATTTAAACATTATCATATTAGTTCCAAATTACGCTGCATAGATGGCGCTTCAGTCTATCTTTTCCAAATGAGGCGCTAGAGAAATGCCGTCTTCGGGTAACTTTCTCAGTATGTCGTTTGTCATCTTTTGGCATTGTCATATCAGTTCCAAATTATGTCCAAACTTTCTCAGATATCATTCGTCGTCTTTTGACATTGTCATATTAGTCTATAGCGGAAATATGGCAGCACCATCTCTGAGGTACGATCTGGATGTAACGTGATTATTTTGAATGCCTTTATTATATACAATTAACATCTTTGCTAGAGACAGCACCTTCCTAGAGCACGATTTGGCAATTTAGATTGCGGCGCCATATTTGCGGCGCAATTTGGAACTAATCTGATAATGTCAAGTTACTATATTTTACATTCTCAACAACTTTACTGAGAACGGCAACTCTCTAAAGCTTCATGTGGAAAAGATATTTTACTACGCGGTTTTTTTACGCGGTCCGTTATTTCAAAAAACGACGTAAGAAAACCGCGTTATTAAAAAAAAAAAACAACATAAAAACAGTCAAGTCACAATAGACGTGAAAAAAAAATTTGATTGTTGGTGTTCATTGTACATTTCCTAATTTAGCCTCTGAACAATACTGTTTACAACAAGAAAAATTGTTGTTTACAGTTTATTTTATGTACTTTTTTTTAAATTCCACAAAAATTGTTTGCTGTCTTTGTCAAAAATCATACGAAATTTTAAGTTTTAATTCCATACCGGCTTTGGCTTGGGCTGACGCTTGAATCTAGTTCTGTAGTACAGTATTTGGAGGAAATGCCAAAGCAGAGAGGTGGTGATATCTCAAGCTGACCATGGCTGACGAGCATGAGACAAGCATGTATATTACAGATAGGACGCGGAGGGCCCGCTTAGGAAACACCATTTTGAGAAATAGAATAGACTTTCCCAAGTAGTTTGTATTAGTAACAGTGTTCACGTTCTTTCAATATGAATATGAAATATAATTTTAACGTAGGACTACGTTTCTCTTTTCTATACCGAGTGTCATTTCAAAATTTTGAAAAATGAGAGCGTTCGGCAGAGATTTTTCACTAAGCCTGAACTGGCAAACGTAAGCAATGGCTCAGTATGTAGAAAATTTCAGAAGAATGGACACACCAACGCGGTCCTACGTTAACCTTGCGGTTATATCCCTAATATAACCCACCTCTAATTTTTTATTTCCTTGACTTTTGTTATGTCGTTTTTTTTAAATAACGCGGTTTTTTCTACTACGTTTTTTGAAATAACGCGGTTTTTTTACGTCATTTTTTTAAATAACGCGGTTTTTTTTACGCGGACCGCGTAAAAAAAACTTCAGTGCATATGTAGTATTGAAAGTTGGCTTGAACTTCCTTCAAATATTGACTATGAAGAAATTTTTAACTGATACTTCAATTTGCAACTATTCTACTTTATATTTTCTGAAACATCCACTGCTATTACTTTGAACACCACTGTACATGTAAGCATGCTTGTCGGATAGAAAACTGGTTCGATCCGAACCAATTACTATAGGACATTTCAACGAAATTTGCGGCTACTGTTGAACCGTCATCGTTCCGTTCCCGCCCACATTGCGTTTGGACCTTTATGGAACTTTACTTTCCCTTTGTTAGGTTTGGAAACACAATCAACATCGCTAATTTGACCACGGATTGTGTCGGATTAGCGGGGAGGTACTGTAGATTGATAAGAATTACAAGTTTTCGGAAACCCTCCGGTGCTTTGAATGATTCCCAAAACTTTGAAACTCTTCTCTTCTATCCATTCGGTCACCGTTTCACCAACATCTAAAGATAACCTTTTCAATTTCCCTTTTACTTATAAATCCGACACTTGCACCGAGTCATCCACCGTCGCGAGAAACTTGCACTCGTGAAATCGTGCACAGATTTTGCTTTTATTGACTGATGATTACCCCATCCCGCTCCCGTGCCGCCTTTTGGTTTTCGTCATTCGAACTAACTGGCTGACTACTCTCCGGGGCAGGACAGGCTGGGCGGGTAAACAGAAGCGAACCAAAAACAATAAACCGTGACGTGTGTGCGCCCGCGCGTCTGGATCCGATACAGAAGAAAGCGCCGCCACCGCCCGACTCACCTCTTATAAAGACAATGAATCTTAAAGTAACAATATTGTACGACGAGAGAAGGCCATTTCCGCTTTCTTGCACAGCGCCCAGTCACTTGTTAGTGAACTAAGCGTTAGTGCTTGAAATAATCGTGGAGGTGAGGGAGGGTGTTCTTATTAATCACTCTTTCTTTCAGATATCTAAGAGTCTCGTTTTAATCGACATTCTCCGACGCCTACGTGGGAGAATTCTCGATGCCGATGATCGTCGTCTGGGCAGGCTGTCGCTGGCATTGTTCTCTTTGTGCACTCTGCCAACGATTGAGAGAACATTGGCGATAATTTCCTGGTTCATGACGCTGTGTTGTGCGGAGTTAGACCGCGGGAGCTTTTCCTAGCCCAGAACTATCAGTAACACCGTCGACCGTTTCGCGATTCGATTTACTTGGATGACACCACTCCGGTGCGTGCAACAACAGTGCACAGCAGACGTAGTTCAGATTACTGGGAGCGAAAAAAAAACTTTCTTCACGTGCCAAACCATGCGTGAGCGACGTTTTTGTTCGTCTCAACCACCGACTTCCTCCGGCTATGACGATGATGAAGGAGGAGGTGGCCTTTCATTAAAATCATTGTTTTCTACCAAGGCGGGAGTTTGTTTGTTTACCAGTGGGTACTGCCTTGTAAACGGGCGAGGTAATTGCTCTATCGAAAGTGTAGCCTTCGGATTCGGATATGGTTGATTGAACGATTGCAGTTTATTCTGGATCCATTCTAAGATGGTTTGGTTTGGTTACTTTATTAGAGAGACACGTCCTATGAAGGCAAACGGGGAGATTGGTAGCGGATGCGCCGAAAACAGCGATAGTTGGGTGGTCGCAACCGGGATTGTAATTCACGGATCGGTCGACACCAGTCATGTACCGTGTCGTGGGAATTTCAAGATCGTAAATTAGAGTATTTCACCGAGGCCATACCGTTAATTTCGACCTACGAACATTTCCCATTCTGACAGCATGTGGACCATTTGCAATAGGTGTGTGCAGCCAATAACAATAAATTGAGTGACAATGCCAGCGAGCCAAATTGCATTACGTGATCATCGAGCTTTGCAAATTTGGCTTTTATTGTCGCCTATTATCAACGGCTGGCGGAAATCCGAACCCCGCGAAAGTCATTGGCTGGCAGAGAGACCTCTGCCCCCGCAGATTTTTAACGGTGCAACAGGATCCGTTTTGCACTCTCTTCCCACGGGCGATATTCTTGGCCGGGCCATTTGTCCAAGCGAAATCTAATCCTAACCTGTTAATAAATCAAAACCTGCTCCAATTCTTGATCGATTCTCCCACGAAGAAGCGCTCAGCTCAAGAGCTCCAAATAGCAGCCGAGCTCCACGATGATTAACGTTTTAAAATGCAAATGAAATCAATTCACGATTTTGAACGAGCGCCCGAACTGGACTTGCCGTATTTGGTAGTCCCGCTTCTTCCCTCCCGTTTGCTCGGAACCGAGCGACGACCAAAAGTCAAGGTCCTCGAACTTTCCTTGCGCCTGTGTTCGATGGGAAAATTGAGTTGCATTTTTTTTGCTTGCCGTGTAAAATGAAGTCATTTCTGAGAACGTGTAAATCACGTGTTGTGACAGGTTTATTCGATTTAACGGCTCTTTGGTGGATCAAAAAATGGCAAATGCTGTGCTTACACGATTCCGGATTTGTTGGGCAAGATATTTAATTAGATCACTATAATTTGGTACCTTTTAACACTACTTTATCAGAAATTATGAGTTTTGTCTTTTGATCATCCGAAAATGTGTGAGAGCTTATAGCATACGAAGCATAGGAATTTTGAGAAAATATTGCGATCAACCAAAAACTTCAACCATTTCTGTAAGACCTAGTGTAAGGTTTTTCAAGTATGTTTTGAGTTATCGGAGTTCTAGAAACCTTGTTTGTGTTCTTAAGCTGAAAGCGATCATCTTCGATTTGCGTGGAATTCCGCAGAAGCCTTCGCAAAGGCAAAACAGACCCTTTCAATTCAAACCTACTCGACCAGTCCTATCAACTTAAAACTAAGTTAAATTGGAAAACCTTGTTTAGAGTGAGTCAAAAAAAAACTTCTTGTCAATTGTATTCAGTCGACTACGCAGTCTTCGAAAACCAAAACAAGTTTCTACCAACCTGGCATTTCGGTAAATTTTCCAGAACCCAGCAATCCACAATCCTCGGAAATTCCAACAGGAATGATTCACTGCTAATTCAACCACAACACCGCCGACCCGGGTCATCGTCCACTGAGGCACTCCAGCCTTTCGCTCCGTCCAAATTGGGCCAACCGGTTGAACTTCGACTTTGCTGAGATTGCTCAAATCGACGTCACCGCACGCCATAAGCGAGAATCCTGCAATAGCAGGTAATACAAAACGCACATTTTAACCAGCGGCCTTCACACCATCGACGACAACGACGGTCCATAACCTCCGCGTTGGGTACAAGCAAGTTAGCGAGCAAGCAACCACAGTTCCGACCTGTTAGAGTTTATTAAACCGCAACGACGACGACGACGTCTGGGCGTGGGTTGCATCGGTGCAAATTTTGTAATAATTAACCACTCAGCTCTGCACGTCGGAAATACGATCTCACCTTCCTCTCCACCACCCCTATTCGGCCGGAGCAGCGATCTATCGCGCCTGGGGCCAAAAACCGAGCGAAAGATTGTTTTTTTTTGCGTCAGCATCTTTAAATCCAATTATATCCCGCTGAGTCGTACCATTTTAGGGGGGTATCAGGTGCATTTTGAAAGAATGTCATAGATTCATGACTTATACAACATTTTTCACCGCCCTTTCTGACGAAATTGAACTCCTCAACTTGCTTCCCACAGCGACGATTGACCAATTTGCGCGCACTTCCGGATTCGACTATGGTGAGGTGATCACTCAATTCCCCAATCGCAGCGTGCAAGTGTCACTGAGCGTTCCGGATAAGGAACGAAAGCAATTCGGCAAGCAAATTCGGTCCTGCACTGCGAAGCAAGTTTTCCAGGTGTCATAAATCTGCCGGAAGCCACTAGCGGGAATTAATTTATTCGCTGACCTGCTGCTGCAGCAGCAGCAGAGTCGTAAAAACTTCCCCGTCGGAGGCACTGCAGTTTGGATTGGTAATCAAAATGTCTTCGCTTGTTAACCGAGATTAAAAGAGTGTGAATTTTACGACGAATAAATTGTTCGGCGCGGTCGACCTTGAAATCTGAACTACCATGGCCATTAAGCTCGCTCCATTAAGGGTTCCCTCTTTTGTTTATTGCTACATTCGAAACACGTGCTCCGTTCCCCGAAAATCGCAACCTCAGCTGGGACACTTGAACCTTCTCATTCAACACCTCATTCATCCACCAACCACATTTTGATCCGCAATGCCCGCGCTAATGGACGTGCGGCTACCGACCGTGCTCAGATCTCTTTCGTCCAACCGATGCGGCGGGGGCAGACATTATCTGTTGACCGAAGATAATAGATGGATCCGGCAAATATTTGCTTTCTCAAAGCCGAGAAAGCCAAACAAAAAATAAGAGAAAAGGAAGCCGACACATGACACGGCGACACGGTATTCGCGTGGGAGTATACTTATAAGTAAACGATAGAACCGCTCTAAACTAATAGCTTTTCCCTTTCGTTTGAGTACTGTTTCACATCGTTACACCCAATCGATCAATCAGTGTATATTCTATATCTACTGCCAACAAACTGAGAGTCGAAAATTGCCTTTCGTTATGCAACCCGCACAACCAAACAGGCTCCAGCAGCTCGTTCGTTCTTCTCGGATTTGATTTATATGCCGTAGTTTAGTGCACCACCTACCTTGCATTGGACTGTCGTGTTTCGGACTCGGCGTCCGAGTCGTGATGACGCTTGGGACGCTTCTCCCGAAAGGCCCCGGAGGATCGTGATCGGGACCTTGAATGATGACGTCGCTTCGATCGGGGCATCTGGAATGGGATTTTTTTTGTTTTGTGAGAGAGAAAAAGGACAAATTAGTCGAATGAACTGAATCAACATTGCCAAATCGGCGGGGAAATTTATTCGTTTCGTTTGTTTACTTAAACGGAACGATCGCGTTATCTTTAAGAAATTCTGGGCAACATCAATACCTTGAGGATTGCCGGGTTACATTCAGGTTCCAGGGCTTGACTGTATCTTTACATTTATGAAACATGCACACTATCAATATCATATCCAGAGAAATTTGCGAAATGGGCGAATCTACTTTTGTAAACAAACATTTAAATCGACGATTTCTCACGAATTCAAGCTCAATTTCTTATATTAACACCACAATTGGGTAAAAAAAAACTTCTCCGCAACTGTGGTCTAATTTTTTTCAAATTGAGCCTCTATTCGCTAAAAAACGTAGATTCAAATGTTTGTTTACAAAAGCGGTTTGCCCTTGGCAAATCCGGATATGTGATAATGTGGACCAAAAGTTAATCAAAATCATCTTATTAAACCAAAAAAGACCAATGTATACAGCACTGTTGATTCTGTATTTTGATAGCTTAACTATAATACATTGATTGATTGAGCTCCACATACGGAAATAAAAATCATAAGCTGAAAGCTTAAAGAAATATCAAAGCAATGCGTTCAACAATATTGAAATTCCCGTGCCCCTTGCTGATTTTGACAATAAAATGTCACATGCTGATTTTTGAAGTTTGTTTGCTTTTTAACTGGGCTATAGCCCAGTTAAACAGCACCCAGTTAGCGAACAGTTGCTGGTTCCATGTTGGTATATCTCGTAATCCTGACCATCTATACGGCTTCTGTTTCCGACAAAGGGGTCCAATATATCAACGCCTTTTCATTGGTGATTGTAATTTTAAAAAATTATCTCTGTATCTTTAAACCACGACCAATCGGATGGTTTCAGTTCTCGACAAAGTTGTTCAGCCCGACTTTTGGTTGCTGAACAGAAATTCAGAATTGTATCATTACGTGGCGCTAGTGTGTAAGTAAATCTCCCGAATATGCTGTATCTTGGGACCCTGGCCATATAGAACGTTCCTGTCTTCGATATAGTTGTTCAATGGGCCATGGCTTTTTCATTGGTGATAACAGTTCTGAATTTTCTCACTACGCGGCGCTAGTGCACCAGTGAGTTTCCTGAACATAATGTACTTTCCTGTCCATATGGAAGGTCCTGTCTTCGACAAAGTTGTTCAGTAGTTCAGCGCTATTAATTTGACGGAAAGAAGTTCAGAATTTTCTCACTACGCGACGCCTTGACCTACTCTTCAACTCTGCCGAAGACAGAAAGCTTCTTTACTGGAAAATCCGGTAGGACACTTTTTATCTTCGTTATTTTTTTTTTTTGGGGGGTTTTTTTTTTTCTGGTGTAAAAGGGGGTGGGTGGTGGGGGGGGGAGGGAAAGAAAAGTAAAAGAAGAAAAGGAAAGGAAGAGGAGGAGGGGGAGGGGTGGAGGGGAGAAAAATGGGTCGAGAGCGAGAAGAGTGGATCAAAAGGCGGAAAACGCGTAATACTCATTGGGCATTTGGTCTTGGTAGTTTGGGTGGTGGAGTTTGGTGTTTTTTTTTGTTTTTGTTGGTGGTGGTGTGCGGGGGCTCGGGGGGGGGGGGGGGGGGGGTGGGGGGGGGGGGGGGGGGGGGTTTGGGGGGGGGGGGGGGGGGGGGTGGGGGGGGGGGGAGGGGGCCGCACAGTGGGAAAAATGGGACCCAAAATCACAACTAATTAAAGGCCGCTGGATAAGTGCCCTGTAAAACAGCTTATCTTATGTAAAAAAAATGCGAGGAATCGAATGGTGATGGTTTCATCTTGGGCAGACCCCGGGAAGTGGCTCATTTTGCCCGATTTTCCCCTAATTTCGGAAGAAAAATTGAATAATCACACATTTATCATATTAGCTCTGATAATATTGCATCCATTTGTGCTGTACTATTGTGGAAATGTCTGGAGAATCCAATGGAGGTAATATTGTCTTGTAAAAACGTCAGGAACTGTCCATTTTGCCTGATATTCCCCACATGCTGAAAGTACTAGATATGCCATGTGGTTTTGGAAATTTGGGCGAATTAGAATCTATAAAAATGCAATACACTATTGTGGAACTGTCCGGGGAACTGAATGGAGAGTATGTCGTCTTGTGTAAACATCAGTTATTGACCATTTTGCCCGCTTTTCCCTACATACTGGAAGAATCAATAGATAAAATGCGATTTTTGGAATAGCTGCGCATTAGAATCAAATCAAATGCACTACAATATTATGAAAATGTCTGGAAAATCGAATGAAGTGGATGTCGACTTATGCAGACTTCGGGAAGTGGCTCGTTTTGCCCGATTTTCCCTTAATTTTGAAAAAATAATTGGATAATCCTACATTTATCATATTTTCACTAATAATATTGAACCCATTTGGGATCTACTATTGTGAAAATGTCTGGAGAATCCAATGAAAGCAATATCGTCTTGTAAAAACCTCATGAACTGTCCATTTTGCCCGATATTCCCCACATATTGAAAATACTAGATATGTCATGTGGTTTTCGAAATTTCCGCGAATTAGAATGTATAAAAATGCAATGCACTATTGTGAAACTGTCTGGGGAATTGAATGGAGGGGATTTCGACTTGTGTAGACATCAGTTATTGTCCATTTTATCCGCTTTTCCCTGCATACTGGAAGAATCAGTATATATAATGCGGTTTTTGAAATAGCCGTGCGCTACAATAAAATCAAATGCACGGCAATATTATGAAAATGTCTGGAAAACTGAATGAAGGGGATGTCGTCTTGTGCAAACCTCGGAAGTGACTCATTTTGCCCGATTTTCCCCTTATTTTTGAAGAAAAATTAAATAATCCTGCATTTATCATATTAGCTTTGATAATATTGAGCCCATTTGTGCTTTAGTATTGTGGAAACATCTGAAGAATGTAATGAAGGCAATATCGTCTTGTGAAAAGGTCAGGAACTGTCCATTTTGCCCGATTTTCCCCACATATTGAAAATAAAAACTAGATATGTTATGTGGTTTTCGAAATTTCACTTAATTAAAATGTATAAAAATAAAATGATTTATTGGAAATTTTGGGGGAATTGAATGGGGGGGGGGGGGGTGTGGGGAATTTACCCGCTTTTCTTTGCATACTGGAAGACTCAATATATATAATGCGGTTTTTGAAATAGCCGTGCGCTACAATACAATCAAATGCACGACAATATTATGAAAATGTCTGGGAAATTGCACAGGGTAATTTTCTCAGAGAGCCTCCTTGAAGACGAATACAAGCGAATGTCACGCGTAACACTTAAAAATGGCATATCAGCTTTTGTAAACAAAACTTGTAACTATTGAGACACACATGAGCATGTTTGATTGTATTCGCAAGCAATACTATGAAACATTTCCGGAGATGAAAAGTGACGACGGCACAAGAACCAGTTCTCTGAACAAAATTCGTGATTTCATCCGCTCGGGTGCCTCGTACGCAGCGTACACGAAACTGCACTACCACTCATTTAGTTGGTCGAGCTCACAAAGACACTCGCCAGAGGTACTGCTTCACCTATAGATAAGGCACATGGCATTATGCATTATGTTTACGGTGTTTTGACATACGAATACAACATCATTTGACAAAATGCGTCACCTCTCACCGTTCATCATTGAGTTCTCCCACTTCTATTTTTGTATTCGCGAAAAAAAAATGACAGCAGTGTCCATTTTAAACAGTTGATTCATTTTTGAATTAATTTCATTCAAGAGTTTATAGTTTCAGTAAGAATGCTTTCAAATAGAGATATTGCGACATTGTATATTGAGTCTGGTCGAAGCAAGAAGCACATAACTTCATTATTCGGTGCGAATTTACATGAAAATGAGAAAAAGATAGATCAAGAAGTTAAAAAGTGGATCAAACAATTTCGTCGTCGTTGGGCTGGTACGTATAGTAGATTAAAGTTCTTTGAGAACCATAAGGAGTGGTTGGATTCATCATTTGACGTAAGTATTTGCAATAGTTTGCTCATACAAAAATTTTTTAAATATTGAGACATTTAAATTTAATCGATCAACTTACATGCAACGAATACAAAATTAAAACTGCTTAGAGATGTTTTAATAACATTATTCTCTAACTCCATAGTTCTTCTTTGGCTTTTTATAACATCCTTCATGGAAATTAATGCCAGATTTCAACTTAGCGCCGTTTTCTCCTCTTAAGGGCTCATGCACAAATAATGTCATACTCGAGTGGGGTTGGAGTATAAGATTTTGTGACAAGCAATACATTAAGAATAGGAAAAACGTGACGAAAGAGGGGGAGGGTGTAAAATTGTCTTCAATTTAGCGTGAGGTAATTTGTGCATGACCCCTAATGGGCCAAATACACGTACCAACCTGGTCGGCAACTTGGTTGTCGACCAAGTTGGTGGGCTCCATTCACGCACCAACTTGATTGACGACCGGGTTGAATTGATGCTAGATTGTATCGTGTGTGGAATGATTGCCAACTAGATTATTATTAGTAAATATTATTAGTGAAAATATGATAAATGTAGGATTATCCAATTATTTTCTCAAAATTAAGGGAAAATCGGGCAAAACGAGCCACTTCCCGAAGTCTGCATAAGTCGACATCCACTTCATTCGAATTCCCAGACATTTTCATAATATTCTAGTGCATTTGATTTGATTCTAATGCGCAGCTATTCCAAAAATCGCATTTTATCTATTGATTCTTCCAGTATGTAGGGAAAAGCGGGTAAAATGGACAATAACTGATGTTTACACAAGACGACATACTCTTCATTCAGTTCCCCGGACAGTTCCACAATAGTGTATTGCATTTTTATAGATTCTAATTCGCCCAAATTTCCAAAACCACATGGCATATCTAGTACTTTCAGCATGTGGGGAATATCGGGCAAAATGGCATGGTTCCTGACGTTTTTACAAGACAATATTACCTCCATTGGATTCTCCAGACATTTCCACAATAGTACAGCACAAATGGATGCAATATTATCAGGCTAATATGATAAATGTTTGATTATTCAATTTTTCTTCCGAAATTAGGGGACAATCGGGCAAAATGAACCACTTCCCGGAGTCTGCCCAAGATGAAACCATCACCATTCGATTTTTCGCATTTTTTTTTTACATAACATAAGCTGTTTTACAGGGCACTTATCCAGCGGCCTTTAATTAGTTGTGATTTTGGGTCCCATTTTTCCCACTGTGCACCGTTGCGGAAGAGACAAGTAGCTGCATTTTATTATTATAGTACATTATTTAGTATTTCATTACAACATCGTATTATTTTCATCATATCATCATTGTATATTTTAAAATTAAAAATTATTTAATTATTTTATTATTTAAAAAAAATAAGAATAAAAATTAACTGCTTCAAGGCTACAAGGAAGTTGATTCCAGATAGTATAGCTATTTTGTTGCATTGTAGCTAAAAGTTCTTTTCTATTAATTCAGATCATTGGATATTATTAAGATTAATAATAAATGCTTTTCAATTCTGCTGATTATGTATATCCACACTGGCCCTTCATACAGCGACATTTGGCCCTTCATACAGCGATATTGTGAATTCAGATCGGTAGCTCAATTTGATCTTGCTTTTAAGTGGGGCTGCATCCAAGCCAAGCGCTAGCAGGGATGGTGGCTACCTTACATACATACATACATACATTACTGATACTAGTAGTTTGGTAGAAGCAATATTGTTAAGATATATAATCCATTGTGAACCGAGCTTAAAATGTTCAAATCGTCACTAGCGCCACACCCAAAGTGGCAGGCTTCAGAAACTAACGCTTTCTTCAGTCCTTTGAACAAAATGGGATTACAGCAAAAGAAATCAACCAAATCATAGCATTTATTTTTCATTTGAAAGATACGTGTTATAGAAATAAACCATATTAATTCAATTCGAATCTCTCACCTTTTTCCTTGATAACTTTGCGCAAACGCTTTTTAAAACCTTCGCAGCTAGCACACACGATTGCCTGAGGAATTTGGTCCCAAATATCAACCAAATGTTTCTTGAATCGATCTAAAGTAAGCCCTTTCGTAGGGCCTATATGTTGAAGCATATGACCCCAAACAAAGTAGTCAAGTGGGTTGAGATCCGGTAAAGATGCAGGCCATTCTTCGCTTGTGATGAAATCGGGCAAATTTTCCGCGCACCACGCTTGTGTCTTCTTTGCCTTGTGAGCTGGACCTGAGTCCTGTTGGAAACAATATGGTGTATTCCCATACAGCGTTGAAGCATGAGGAAGCAGATATTCCAAATAATCTTAAGAATTTCATAAGGTTCGACTTTTAAACGATGCTTTAAATTTCATAAGGTTGACTTATAAATGGATTTTGTTTTACGCGACGTTGTTGTTGTTCGCCTTTAAGCTTTCCTATTTACAAGTGTTGATATATACTAGTGGTGAAGTCACTGGACCCATAACCTCAACGTTCAAAGTTCGAATCCTCGATATTTTTATGTTTTCAATAACGATTTCTTGTAGCAAATAATCATCATGCAATCTTATGAATATCGAAAGTTTATTTCGCTGAGTGTTGAATATCTGACACGGTCTAAGCTTTAGCCAATGTTATTTTAAAACTTGCTGCCGTATGGCTTCCATGGTAGCTGATAAATAAAAACAAACGGAATCGCTTATTTATCTTCAGCGATAAGCTGTCAAAAGAATACACTCAAAACGGGTATAATCAATTCCGCTGTTAAAATTACCCAGCTGAAATAAAACAAGACTGAAAAAAGGTGACACCTATTGTGAGACACACTGTACTTAAGGCGAGACCCCAAGAGTATTTGGAGCTATGTAAACGGGAGCTGTTTTTAAACGATGTTTAAACGGAAAAAAATTGAAATTTTCGCTACTCATTTTTCGTCAGTGTTTGCTGCAGAAACTATTATCTCGAATTAACTTGACTCGAATGAAACGCTGTTTTGGACGTTCCTACGATCCATGTAGACGTAGAAATTGAAATAACGCCTGTGATGGTAAATAATACCATCAAGAAAATTAAATGTACATTCTCGCCTGGACCAGATGGTATTCCGTCTTCAGTGTATTGTCGCCCAAATCTTGTCGAGCCGCTCTGCAGGATTTTCAGTAAATCTTTTGCCGAATCGAAATTTCCCAAAGCCCGGAAGGAGTCATTAATGGTTTCGGTACACAAGAAAGGAGACAAACGTGACGTTAAAAACTATAAGATACAGCCCAATGGGGTTGTCCGCAAAGGTGCTGTAGGACTACGCAGATATGTACAATCTAAGGTCTGTATCCGCAATAATCCGGACACCTCAAAACATGAATAAAACATAAATTTCGCATTATATTTCCGTCGTAGTTGTTTATTTCAGATTCATGGGATGTGTTTTAACAATTCGTGAAGAGAAAATAGTTATTCGGTATTTGCATAAAATTTTCGAACTTTGCGCTTAACTCCGTCCATTAGGGTTTATACAGACTCTTCAGAAATCGTAGAAGCCGTCTTTGTCCAAATTTGCTGGAAGTGTTTCATGTCTTTGATTTCTTGCTTCTTTCCAGAAAGCTTCCGCTTCATCAGAGCCCAAAATCTCTCGATTGTCGTAGCTCTGGGCAATTTGGCGGGTTTGAGGTTTTTGGCACAATGTTCACTTGATTTGCTTGGTACCACTCCATCACAGTTTTAGCATAGTGGCATGATGCCAAATCGGGCCAGAACAAAGGTTTTTCTTTGTGACTTTTGATGAAGGGTAGCAATCGCTTCTACAGACACTCTTTCTGATAGATCTCCTTGTTGATTGTGCCTGTAGTGACGAAAGATTTACTCTTTTTGCCACACGTGCAAATTGCTTGCCACACAAGGTATTTTTTGGGAAATTTCGATGCCTTCTTCGTTCTGAAACGCTCAGCTGTAGCATTTTAGCCATAGCAGAATAAAAAGCCAGCCCTGGAAGCTGCTTGAAATCCTCCAGGACATAAGTTTCATCGTCCATAACAACGCATGAAAACTTCGTCAAATATTCGCAGTACAAACGTCGAGCCCGTGATTTTGCTGCCAAGTTCTGTTTGTCGTTGCGATTTGGAACTGTTTTTACTTTATACGACTTAAATCCCAAACGTTGTTTTGATTTTTGGACAAAACCAGGCGACATCCCTATTTTACGAGCCACCGTTCGAATGGAGAGATTTGGGGTTTTCGTTAATATCCTTTTCACCTTTCGGTCCATGACAGGATCAGCGCGTCCAATGTTTTTGTCACTTCTCGGTTTCCTCTCCACCGTCAAACGTTCCGAAAATGATTTGAGCACATCGTGAACAGTGGATTTAGGCAAATCCAATGTTTTTGCAAGATCCCGTATTGACAAGTCAGGATTTGCCGTACGCCCGTACAAAATTCGCGCACTTGTTTTTCTTTCGTCGCCATCTTGAATACTAAACATGAAATGTAAACATCAATCATAGTCTTTTTCATCATAGACTCTCAACTATACCACAGTGAAATTTTTCATTCCTACGTGCAATATTTCAAAAGTTACAATGATTTAAAGGTGTCCGGATTAATGTGGATACAGACCTTAAATCGCTTGATTGTTCTAATTCCCATCTAATTCCCATACACTAAACGTTCGCAATACAACCTTAATTTGCAGTTCGGCTCGAATTATCCGTTCTTGAATTTCGTTCGTTGGTTGTCCAACGCGCTTTGTCATTTACTCCGGTACGCGGCATTTAAAGTAATGCTATGTTCAGCCGGGGCGCGGTAATTGAAATTTCAAACAGCCCAAGAGAAAAATTCAACCAAACAAACTCTTTAATTGGCAAACTGATTTGGTCGTCCTGAAAAGGACGGATTTAATTGACGGGGCAGAAACATGGTTCGCGATTGAACTTGGGCTTTCTTCTTGGTCTTCTTGGTTCAGCTCCTCGTCATTGCGGGTGGCCATCTGCAGGTGATGTGGGATGATTCTTGTCTCGTTGTCACGAAGGCAATGTGATACAAATTGCACCAAAGGGGACGAAATTCAGTTATTGCGCCATAATAATTAGTTTTAATTACTGCACGCTAGATGGATGATTTTCTTAACAGAAATATGCCTAATTTACTTGCCAGCAATTAATCCGCTATACACAACTAGGAACAACAACGAACTCAACTACATGGTCGATCTGACGTGTTGCAGTTCGGCTCGAATTATGTTATGTTCAGCCGGGGCGCGGTAGTTAAAATTTCAAACAGCACAAGAAACAAATCAACCAAATTCCTTAGTAGTCAAACATGGTTCGCGATTAAACTAAGGCGTTTCACTCGGTCTTCTTGCGCAGCAGGACGGCCCAAAAAGGACAACACTCTAAGAAATGTTCACACCGTACACCAGCTCTGCGTCGTTGCGGATGGCCACCTGCATGTGACGTGGTGTGATTTTAGTCTACTTGTTGTCACGGGTTGGCATTTCCTGCCATCTCGAGCGCTTCACCGGCCAGGTATTCCATCACCGCAGCGAAGTAGACAGGGGCTCCGGCACCAACGCACTCGGTGTAGTGCCCTTCCAGAGCAGACGGTGAATGCGACCGAGTGGGAGCTGCAATCCGACTGCAAATTTGTCACGGCCAGACATGTTACTTGGCAATAGAGTCGATCGATGGTCGACTTGACGGTGCGTAGCCGAGCGCTGACTCCACATCTTCGAGATCGCTGAAAGACTGAAGGAAAATTCCAACGTGTCCCCCTTAAATATCTTTTCCTGATGCATAGGATACGTTCCTTACTTAAATATGAAGTCTGTGCTAGGAAAGTACTGTGTATTTGGTAAATTTACTCTGAAAAATCGGCATTATAAGACATCACCTTATATTGACGTTAATTTCAATAGTAGAATGTTAAAAAGCAATAGATTTAAATATTGGAATCGAAGCGTAGAAAATGGACATTTTGGAAATCAATAGTGGAATGACTTAGTTATTAACGTTCAAAACCTATATATTTTTCGTGACGTTCCAAATTTTCGCAATTCGAACGTGTACCCCAGTATTGAAAACACAGACGTATTCCTACGTCAAAACTACTGGGGAATCACTAATCTCTCAGCTGCCTCTAAATTGTGTGAGATAATAGTGAGTGGTTTCATTCCAGAGTGCACCAAATGCTACATCTCTGGCGACCAACATGGTTTCATGCCTGGACGTTCGGGTACCACCAATCTTCTAGATTTTACCAGGACCTGTTTTGAGCTACTGGAGAAAAGGGCACAAGTGGACGTAGTCCATACAATCAGCCATGAAATTCTGTTGGCGAAGCTATCCAAACTCGGTACGTCGGAACGATTGACGCCATGGCTGTACTCGTATTTAACAGACAAGTCTATGCGAGTGAAACTTGATACTAGCACTTCTTGTTTTTTTCGAACTCCTCAGGTGTTCCACCGGGTAGCAACCTAGGCTCGCTGCTGTTTTTTCTATACTTCAACGACGTATTGCTTCTACTTGAAGATGGCTGCAGCAGCGGGTGGATAGTCATGAAGAAAATGAGTATATTTTTTGGCTCAGGAAGTACTAGCACACCGGTCCCAAGCTTAATGATTCGCCCCTAATACAGAACTCACACCAACACACACTCAAATATTCTGTCAAAATCACATAGCGAATCAAAACAAAAACAAAGATACTAGTACCGAAAGGTACAGAAAAGCGCAAGAATGTATTGAAAGGTACAGACTGCAAGGTGTACTTCGGACCTAGGGGTTCTACAACAGTGAACTAATTTCAAATCGCTAGTTTCATATTGGTTGTTGGCTGCAGGCTTGCATATGCTGATGACCTAAAGCTGTTTTTTGTGGTACGGACTGCCGGGGATTGCATTCGTCTTCAATCATTATTGGATCGAATCACTGATTGGTGCCGTCGGAATAAACTTATGATCAGCATTCCAAAGTGTATGGTAATGTTGTATTACCGCATCAAGCAGTCTACATAGAACCGACTTCAGCGACTTAGATGTTCTACTGGATCATAAATTATCGTTTAACCTCCACCGCGCTGATGTGATCTCTAATAGGCTAATCGCCAGCTAAGATTTGTGTCACAAATCTCTCTATTGCTCACTGGTACGACCGATCCAAGAAAATGCCGCCTTGGTCTGGCTTCCTTATCAATTGTCTTGGAGCTTGAGGATCGAAACAAATAGAGTGCAGGTTTATCCGGATCGCTGAAATCTGCTGCAACGCCGACGTAATAATAATAAGATGATTAAATAAGTGACGTGATATAACCTACGATCACAGTAAGCAGGCCATAGCAACCGGAAGTTGTTGATAGTACGTACACGGTGTTCAATAAGTTCGAATACAAGTTTTCATCATTGCGTAGGTATGCGCCATGTACATATTCTGCATTGGTATTGGTGTCAGCTTTAGCTTCATTCATACGCTACCGAATGTGCGCGGTGTTGACATTCTGTTAGTTGTTGTTTGTTTGTTACGCGCGATGAAAGAGTATCGATTAAGCGTATTCGTAATTAAGCGTTTTTTGAACGGTGAGCGACCCGGCGATATATTCCGGCTGCTGAAATCGCATGGGGTCAAGCGGAACTTTGTCTACACGACCATCAGGCGATACCGGGAGACGTCCTCGACCAATGACCGTGCGAGATCCGGTCGGCCGCGTTCAGCGAGGACGCCACGGGTCATCAAGATCGTGAGGGAGCGAATTCGGCGCAAAAAGAACCGCTCAATCCGGAAAACGGCTGCAGATCTCAACGTTTCCATTGGAACCGCTCACACCATACTCACCAAGGACCTTGGTTTCAGGCCTTACAAAAAACGTAAGGTCCATGGCGTTTCGGAGGCTACTAGCAAAAAGCGGTTGGATCGAGCTAAGAGGATCCTCTCTCGGCACGCTGGTCAGGAGTTTGTTTTTTCGGACGAGAAACTGTTCGTGCTGCAGCAGCCGCACAATGTGCAAAATGACCGGGTGTGGGCGCCATCGAGGGACAGCATTCCTGAATCCAATATAAACATCCCTCGGTTCCAAAGTGCCGCGTCGGTGATGGTTTGGGGGGCAGTATGCAAACGTGGTAAGCTACCCTTGGTGTTTATTGAAAAAAACGTCAAAATCAACGCGGCGTACTACAAAACTGAGGTTTTGGAAAAGGTTGTTGCCCCCAGTCTCCGAAGCCTCTACGGCGATGAGCACTACGTGTTCCAGCAGGACGGTGCACCAGCCCATACGGCAAATGTGGTTCAAGCCTGGTGTCGGGACAATTTAACCGACTTTCTGGACAAAACTTTGTGGCCTCCCAGCTCCCCGGACTTGAATCCTCTCGACTTTTTTGTTTGGTCCTATATGATGGCGAAGCTGAACGAATACAAGGTCAGCACTTTGGATCATTTCAAGACGGTAATTCTCAAAATCTGGGACGAAATGCCCATGCAGTCCGTGCGTGCCGCCTGCGACGCGTTCGAGAAACGTTTGAAGCTCGTTAAGGAGTACAAAGGGGGGGTCATTCCAAGAGAAATGTTGTAAACGTTCCTTGTAAACATAGCTTTCAATAACATAAATCCAAAAAATAAAAAAACATGTTTTCATTTTTTTAACAAATTTTGAAAGTGTATCCGAACTTATTGAACACCGTGTAAAGAGTTAGAAAAATAAAATCATTTCTTGTTCAGACTTTGTACACCACACACCGTATTTTATTTCCACTACAAGTGGTTATGGGCCCAGAGTGTCCATAGTCTAGAAACCTGAAGAAATCGAAGATTGATTCGAAGTTTGAATTTCTGAGGAAATAGAAGACTCAAATTCGGAACAATGGTCATCACAAGAGATGAGGAACGTGCGGAACGAAATCCTGGTGGAGGTAAAGCGAGCGGAAGTACACGGACGACATCCCAGAATGCTGGTGCTGTTGCAGAGGTCAACGGACACTCAGTGAGCTTATCTGCCATCGAGAGATTACGAGGACGGCAAAACTACGGATCATGGGCATTTGCGATGAAAATGACGCTGATTCGAGAAGGTTCCTGGCGAGCAGTAAAAGCAACTGAAAATCAAGTCATCGAACTGGATTTGGACGAGAGGGCGTTGGCGACTATATGTTTGAGCATCGAGAAGAGCAACTACAGCCTAGTTCGGCGAGCGAACACGGAAAAAGAAGCATGGGAATGCTTGCAGAAGGCGTTCCAGGATGATGGTTTGTTCCGAAGGTTTGGCCTACTGGACCGATTGACCTCGGTGAAGCTTGAAGATTGCGGTTCCGTAGAGGACTACGTCGACGAGTTGGTAACTACAACGAACAGCTTAAGCGAAATCGGTTTCGAGGTCAATGGCCAATGGTTGGCTTCGTTACTGATGAAAGGACGCCCAGAATATTAGAACCCCATGATAATGGGGCTTCAAGCTTCCGAAATGGGTCTGACAGGATGTGAAGTGGCCATTGAAGACTTCTGGTGGGGAAGGATCTATACCAAGCAGAAACCACTACAACCGAGAGGAGAGAAGAAGAATGGAGCTTGCTTCACGTGTAAGAAACTCGGACATTTTGCAGCGAACTGTTCGGAAAAACAGGCCACTTCCAAGCCAAAAAGGAAAGCTCTGTGCGCTATGTTTTCTGCGGGAAGCGAAAAGGTGGAAGCATGGTATTTCGATTCTGCGGCAAGCTCACATATGAAGAGAAGCGTGGAAAATTTCCAGAAGCAAGAAGACCACCTTCTGTCGATCGATACAGCTAACATCCAGTCGATAAAATCCGTTGCCATAGGTTTGGTGACACTTGACCTGGAGGAAGGGCCGATTGAAGTTCATGATGTCTTGCAAGTTCCTGACCTGGCTACCAATTTGCTATCGGAGAGTAAGATTTGCAGGAAAGGGCTAACAATGGGGTTCAACGCGGAGAAGTGCAAAGTCCTGGACGATGAATTGCATCGTGATTGCATCTGGAACCGAAGTAGATGGCCTGTACCGACTGAACCAGAAGGCATCCCATAAATTGTTCGTGACGGTGGAAATTGGAATCTGGCACAAGCGACTCGGACATTTGAATCAACAGAGCATGCAGACGCTAATACCTATGATCGACGGAATGGACATCAAGAAGGAAGCTATACTGGACTGTGTAGCGTGCATCAAAGGAAAGCAAGCAAGAGATTTATCGGGTCAAGTTCCTCAAGGGCAGAAGGTCTGCGTGATCTGGTGCACTCGGACGTATGTGGCCCCGTTGAGGTATTATCGATTGGAGGGAGCCGTTATTTTGTAACTTTCATGAATGATGCAAGCCGGAAAGTGTTCGTGTATTTTCTGGAAGCAAAGGGCCAAGTTTTCGAGACATACGAAGAATTTAAGGCGATGGCTGAACGCCAATCTGGACGGAAGCTGAAAGTATTAAGGACCGACGAACGGAACAGAGTTTGTAAATGCAGCCATGAAAAGAAGCATGAAGCGAGATGGAGTCGGTCATCAAACATCGTGTTCGTATACGCCTGAACAAAATGGAACAGCAGCACGGATGAATCGTACTCTCGTGGAGGAAGCAAGATCCATGTTGAACGATGCTCGTTTGCCAAAGAAGTTTTGGGCAGAAGCTGTTTCTACGGCGGCTTATCTGGTCAACCGCTGTCCGACCAGGTCTCTGGAGTTAATTACGCCAGAAGAGGTGTGGTCGAAACGGACGCCTACTCTTCGTCATCTCAAGGTGTTTGGATCAAAGGCGATGTATCATATCGCGAAGCAGAAGCGGAAGATGTTCGACCCGAAGGCCAAAGAAGGTATTTTCATTGGGTGCGCCGAGAATTCAAAAGGATACAGGATCTACAATCCAGAGCTGAAAGAAGTAGTTATTAGTCGAGATGTAACCGTGGTGAACGGAGGACAAGTGGCGTCAATTTTCCCGATGGAGCATGAGCAGCGACCTGTTGAATTATGGAACTGAACAATTGGATCGAACTTGAAGAGCAGATTGGTGCTAAACTGGCCGATCCTTCTTGATGATCAACACATAGATCAGACAATCCGTGTCGATGCCGTTGGTCTTCACGATACCGAGCCTGATCCTGCACTCTCACTGCAACAAACAAGACCAGCTGATCAGCAGCAAGGGTTGAGGCGCAGCTGTCGGGAGCGCGTAATTCCAGGCAAGTATTCGGAGTATATATGTTTTAGCACAGTTAGTGGTTCAGATGTTTCTTCGCAGTCCAATGTGTCAACGGTGGTTGATCTCGATGACCCACCAATCAAGACGACATTGACCAATTCTGATGATCCGACAACCGTTACTGGGGCGTTAGAGCGAAATGACCGCAGGCTTTGGGAAGCAGCAATGACGGAAGAGTTCCAAGTGCTGAAGGAAAACAAAACCTGGGAACTAACCGAATTACCACCAGGAAGGAAGGCAATTCGAACGAAGTGGATATTCAAGACCAAGCGTGATGCTGATGGCCAGATCAAGAGATATAAAGCTCGGCTCGTGGTGAAGGGATGTTCGCAGCGGCCCGGCATCGATTACACTGAAATCTATTCTCCGGTTGAGCGGTATTCTACGATGCGCTACCTGATGGCATTGGCGGTGCAATACAATCTGGACATCGAGCAAATGGACGCAGTAACAGCATTCTTGCAAGGAAAGCTCAAGAACGAAGGCATCTATATGGAGCAACCTGAAGGATTCATTAGTGATCCAACGAAGGTGTGCAAGCTGAAGCGGGCGTTATACGGACTGAAGCAATCAAGTAGGGTTTGGAACAACCAGTTGGGCGGAGCATTGCGAGAGTTCGGTCTAACTCGGTCGAAACAGGACCCTTGTCTGTACTTCATCATCGAAGGAGAGAGAATGACATTCGTAACCGTGTATTGTTGATGATATACGGGTGTTCACTAACGATGCAGAAATGAAGAAGAACTTGAAATCTTTCCTTCATAGCCGATTCAAGATGAAGGATCTCGCCGAAGCAAAGTTTTGTTTGGGCATAAGGATCACCAGAGATCGTCAGAACGGCAAGCTTTACATTGATCAACAAGCCTACATTGAAGATGTCCTGAAGAGATACAATATGGCGAACTCCAACCCCGTGAATACTCCTGCTGTTCCAAGTTTGAAGCTTGACAAGACTATGAGCCCGACCACTCCGGAAGAAATAGAATCATTTCGTGAAGGATGTAATCGAAAATGGTAATATTCAAATAGACTACTCTCCACGAAGAAACAAGCGGCAGATGGGTTTGCAATGGCTTTGTCGAAGTTAAAGCATGAAGAATTCCGGAAGATGATTGGTATCGTACGTTAAGGAGGAGTGAAGTGATATAACCTACGATCACAGTAAGCAGGCCATAGCAACCGGAAGTTGTTGAAAGTACGTAAACAGTTAGAAAAATAAAATCATTCCTAGTTCAGACTTTGTACACTACACACGTATTTCCTTTCCAGTATATAAGTATAAATAATAAATAAGTATAAATAATAAATAAATAAATAAAACAGCTTCTCACTTTGCCAGGACTTAATCGCTTCTGGCATGTACCTACTGCCTAATTTTGAAGCAATCATTTGTTGATACGAATTTCCCTGCGCTTCGGAAGCAGGAACGGGTCATTTTATAGCTCCAAGAATGCTTCGCGGTGGTGCCTTTGCGTTAACCTTAAGTCCTCCGAACTACCCTTGGACGTTATGAACCGTTAGCGTGGCTGGTTGAAGAACCTTTCCACATGAATTGATGAAAGTAATGACCTTGGGCGGCGATTTTCTGCCAGCTGCCCGCAATACGTCAAGAATACGTACGAGGCGTTCGAAGCAATTACCAAGTCGCAATACTTTGAGGGTTATTCCCAGAGTCGAAGTGACGTTTGTAACTTGGTGAAGTGAGAAAAGTCACTTGCAGTGACGTGACTCTTCTGGATAAATCAAATAGAGAGTCACGTAACGGCAGGTGATTTTTCTCAAATCACCAAGTGACAAACGTCACTTCGACTCTCGGAATAAACCTCTTTGACGATATGCTGTTTAGCGTCTCCACAGGGAAAGAAGCCATTCAAATTAGCCTCGGGATCAGCAATTGCAGAGGAGTTATCGGAGCGCTACAAGTACAGAACGCGGAAGTGAAGATAAGTCTGGACCTTTCAGCGGCAATGTCCACTGAGAAGACTCCAGCTTGCATTCCTACTTTTTCATCTTAAATTTACGCTTTTGCCACACAACCAGTTAGGAAACCGATCAGATATTTTGAATCATTACTGAATATTTTCTGGGAATTTCTTAGATCTTCTACCTCCAGAAGTTCGGACACAAACTTCTAGAACAATCAAGCATCTCCAAGGAAGCACCAAGCAGATACTTACATGAACGACTTCCATACATACCATTGATTATAGAGTTCCGGCACGCAAAACTAAGTATCGTCCAAAACAAATCGATTCAGGTGATAGAGGTTCTGGATTCTGCTACTTTCCAATTATTCAGCACTTTCAGAGAAGGCCGTTTTCACCTTCCTACAACGAAATGGTGCATTAATTTTGCTTGGCTGCACTGCTAAGTTAATGTTTTGATCAAGACCAACTTGACTAGCTCAGAATGCGACCCCTACTTAGTTATCACCCATTCCCCAGTCACGAGTTCAAATCACTAATCGCTAGTTTTGTTCAAACACTAATCAATATACATTAGTAAGGCGCTACATTATCATTCAATAACCCAACAAACTACTCAAGGTCTCTGACAATGTGCTGCGGTGGCTCCTTAAAAAATCGGGTACCTGAAGCACCTTTCTAACATTCTTCGCTCCCTAAATACATCCACTGCACAATTTTCCCTATCGAATTCACTTCGCTTTAAGTTTTAAAACCAAATAACATTTAACAGACCTCTCGCTCCCCGTAACACGAAACTTTCTACCCTTTGTTATTGTTTCTAACTAAACTTGCGCAAACAGTATAGGGGGTCCTGCTCTTCCAGCTACCGCCACAAAGCTCACGAACAAGCTAAAAATAGCAAACCCGTCATTTGGGCAAAGGAAGGAAAAAAAAGAACCATCCCATGAAAATTTCCCATCCGAAAGGAAAAATTAACTGCGGAAAACTTGGCATCGCACGCAGGCACGCACAGAGCCATAACAGAGTGCTGTCAGCCAAAAGAGCTCCGCTGCGCGGTGGTGGGGCGCCATATTGAAACATCTACCGCAAAATGCCATGTCTTGGCCTACGGCCCGCGGAAAGACCCAGAAGGAATGAAACTCGTTTTTCAACTGCACTAACCTCGATGGCTGCTGGCCGATGGACAAACTTCCGGAGATAGTCGCTGAAAATGCTCGTTACACGTTCCCAAGTTTTCGATGCCGAGCCACTAAAACGTATCAACATCGATCTCCTCTCCCTAGCGCTGCTGCTTCTGTTGCCGTCCACTACTACTGAAGGCTCTTCGCTTCCTTGCGTTTACTGTGGTGGATTGAAGGATCCCGTTGTCGCACCCGTCGTTTTCAGGCCTCGCACCAACTTCGCAAACTAATGACAGACTGATCAGAAAACTTTTGACATTTAACAGTAGAGGCTTTTCAAAACTCACACACCACTAATAAAACAGATAAAAACAAAAAAAAACTAACAGCGCCGAACACGCATTCACCAATACACTCACACACTCCGTCGCTGCTCTTTTCTGACGATGGGCGCACACAAGCTTGAAGGGGAAAAAGATTACCCAGCAGGTAGGAGAAAACCGGAGCCGGAATTTTCTTCACTGTGAACACTGCTTTTCCTATGATAAGCTCTTCCGAAATTTCTGATCGTAAGAACACTTTTTCACTTTATCATTACACCCCACCGAGTGTACCACCGCACTTATTTTCACCAACCTTTCAAAACAACGCGATAAGGAAGCTTGAAAAACAAGATGCAAAACGATCTTATGTACTTTGATCTGAACGTTCGAGATTTTCTTCTTCGTGATCTCTGCTCGATTCTGGAACGGCTGCGGTTGATAGATTTGCATCCTTTTTGCCAGCACTCGGCTTTTCGCAGTTTTGAGGGTGTGAGTTTCGTGCTTCGTTATCCTGGTTTTGGTTGATGTGTGCGTGCAGGCGGGGTAGGAAGGCGACAATAGTTTTCGAAGTTCCAGAGGCAACACGAAGAGAAAAACAAATGACACACTTTCAGTGGCAACCCAAAAGATGACCGATTGCTTAATTCGACAGAGATTTAATTATTAAGCAATTTCGACGAGATTTTAACTTATCACATCGAACGGTTCGTACCACACGATGTGGAATGCGAATCGATAAGTTTTTTTTTTCGATTCGAATGTTTGCCCTCATCACTCATCAGACCACCAAGTCACCCGGAACCAATTAAAAATGTAAAAACTGATGTAACAAATTGACTGATTTAAATAAAGACACATTTTAGTAGTAGTAGTAGTAGTAGTAGTAGTAGTACACGGCAAATGATCCACACATATCTATTGGCGAAAATTCATGGACAATTTCACATAATATTCATTTATTAGACCTAGGGGTGTGACTCTCATCCATTCATAGTGGATAAGTTTGATTTATCCATGATTCTTTTATTTTTTCACAACAAATCTCAATGATTCTATTATGGTAAAATAATTTCTGCTACTTTAGATTACTCTCGATTTCATCCGATTCGATCGGATTTCATCCGATAAGGACGTTAGAGTCACGATTTTGATCAATTGATTGATCATCTACGAAAACAAACAGATTTGTTGGTTGATTCTACCAACGCTTATGGTTTGTTTCAAACAAATTTTAGTTTGATTTAGACTGAATTGCTGTTCGACACAAACAAACGAAAACTTTTGAAACAACAAACATTTACAATCACCTACATATTTCCTGAAATTTGAAGAATATGTTCTCGTTGCAGTTCAAAACCGGAAAAAATCACTCGTGCATATCAATTTAACTGCTTTTCCATATGTCAGCAAAGTGTCGCATCTAGTGGAGCTGTGGAGAAAATCAGATGCGCTGTACAGCGTTCCAAATGCACCACAATGCAAGCATAGGGAACCAGAGTAAAATCGTTTGGTGCTAGTGGATTATTCCGGTTTTCAGTCTGCAGTAGCGGGTTATAAGAATATAAAAAACATTACCAAGGCCAGGCGCCCATTGATGTGATGGAGGTGTGGCATCTGCTAGCATGTCAAAACATCTTGTGGAAGTTCGCATCACGCAACAAGACTTTGACTCGATAGTTTGACATGGTATGTGATACCATGTGACACCACACCTCTGCCACATCGCTGCGCTTTTTGCTCCTATTTTCTTCGCTTCTATCAAGCCAAACACTGAATTAGGTCCTAAGTAACAATCTAAACAAAACCGAGTTGAATGTCGATTTGGATAGAAAGCCATTGCTTTTCTATGAATCATTTTGAAATTATGCTCTAAGATAAAAAAAAATTGAAAATACGACCCGATAACAAAACGTCCAATGTACCTTCCGTCTGATATTGCACAGCTCTGTACATGGGACTTTTGTCAGCCGCTTGTCCAATGTACAATGTTTGTCTAAAATTTTGACAGATGGACATAGGACCTACATTTTGTCTTCTAAAAACGCGTGTTCTGATTGTTCGAAGATTGAAAACAAGCAAAAAGTTCTTCGTTCGGATAGATAATATTCAACTACTTCAAGCAACATTTGTATCAAATTGAAAAAAAGGATCTAAAAGAAAACTTTAATATTTTATTTTTTTTTAATTGTAATTGCAACTCAATTGTGTAATCTTCAATTTTTGTATGGCTTTCAACGTAAAACTTCGTCAGAATAGCAAAGAAAATGTTGCCTTTGGTGTTTACGGTGATTCTAGGCGTGTAATTGATACATTTGTTACTTAGGACCTATTGCATTTATATTTGTAGATTGAACCTGTCAAATTGGTCTTTTGTCAAATTAGAATGTTCATTGGACTATTGTGATGGAGGTATGCATTAGTAAAAATTTTATTTTATTTATTTAATGATGTTCGTATTGGTTCTGTATTAGTTTTATTTTTGTACTCTTGTGCCTTTTAATTCTTGCAATTAGCAAACAGTAGCCCATCATATTTGAGAACTCCAACATCTGGCTACATATTTATTAATTCGGAAATCTCACAAATCGGCACAAATCTCAATCAATAAAGGACCAATGCATCTTATTTTCTTATTTAAGCTTTGCTGCGTTGCAGCAGGCATAAAAATAACAACATCAAATGCGTTGGTCCGTTATTGCACGGTAAGCTACTTTCATCCTTTTTTACAAAAATTTCACACATTTTTTATGCCTGTTTTCAAACCAATTTGCTGGGTGAAATACAAATTGCCATTGTTATGCACACAATCATAGGAGATCCCCCAAGATACTTAAGTAAGTAAGTTAAGTATAAAAAGAATGATTTGCGTGATATGTTAACCAGCAGTTTTAATTTTATATACGTTGGTCTAAAGCTAGCATCAGGTCATACAGTTTGTACACTAACCTTATATAGTCTTGCCGTTTACGCTAAAGAACAAGTATTTATCGTAACTAGTGCAACTCTTATAATAATCCGAGTGAATAAGTATGTAGCAAGTTGTTGGGGTTTCTAATATAATAGACTACTTTTTAATTGAATGTTTGCTAATTGCAAAGATGAGACGGTACAAGAGTACAAAAATAAAGCTAAAAGGGAGCTAATGTGAGCATTATTCTATTAGTTCTTATCGCAATCAAAAAAGTCCAATGTACATTCTAAATTGGCAAAAGACCAATCTCACAGGTCCAATCTACAAGTGTAAATGCAATAGGTCCTAAGTAACAAATGTACTAATTACATAACTAGAATCATCGTAAACTTCAAAACCAACATTTTCTTTGTAATCTTGACGACGCTTTACGTTGAAAACCATGCAAAAATTAAAGATTACAAGATTAAGTTGCAATTACGATTTGAAAAACAAATTAAAATTTTCAATCCTATTTTGCTCGATTTGACACAGATGTTACATAGGACCTAATGCAATGTTTGGCTTGCTATCTTCTTCTCTTAGCTGACAGCCAATGTTGCCAATGGACACTCTAAACAAAATATACTTAAATAGGTTAAAGGCACAATAATCGATGAACTTTGCCAAAATCGACTATATCGAAATATCGGATAAAATCGTGAAAAATCGTCGATTATCTTTCATAGCGATGACCTCAAAACTGGTCGATTGGAAAGAAATGCGAATCGTTTATTACGATTTCGTTCGATAAAATCCGATAATTTGGTTGAATCGGATTTTTTTTGAATTTTTTAAATTTCATCCGATTTGGACAAGACATTTTGATTAAACATAATTTCTTTTCTAAATCTGAGATAATCCGAAAGAGTCACGCCCCTAGGTATTTCCATCGGATCATACATTTGTACACGTTGCAAGGATAATAGATGTCACTGAACACGTTTTCCAATTCATATTCATTTCAATTTACATGATCGTGTAAATATAAACCTTCTTACATTGATTTTTTTTTCGAATGAGCTTCCGTGCTGCTATTCTCGTTTATCTGTCATTCGGCGTTCAAGAGCGGAGGACAAAAGAGGACCTGATATTTCAAGCAGTTTACTCTCGTTATTAATAGTAAATAATATATGAAGTAACAATTTTCGAATCGTGTGAAGCAGATTTAATTGCTGTTTCAGAATCCATTGTGTTTTGAGCTGTTCACTGATACTTATCCGGATTCGCCCATCGCAGCAACCTGAATCTTCTCATTATATTAAGGTACATTGAATGAAACTTACCAGTTTTTCGGAAAGCATTTCCACCTTTTGTCATGTTGGGAACATTAACCACACCCACCGCCTAAATGTTTTTGTTTTTCAAAGAAATGAATGTCGAATAAATTTTGAAATTTATATTTTTCATTATTTACGATTCCTCCCGCCACTTGACGCCCATGGCTTGCATGTTTCGATAATCTAGTTATTGGTTGGGGAAATCAATAAGCCAATAGGGTATTATAGGGGTATGTGGATTATAACATTGTTCGATAATAAATATAATAATATACCAGCATTTAATTTATTTTTTAATTTTGACAAGCAAAACTATTGAAAAAAACAATTTCAAAAAATAATGATTGCAAGACAACACCATCTTATTTCACCATGAAACACGCTACAAAAAAACAAACTACCTAAACCAACGAACCAACCATTGATTTTTGGCATACATAAGTTGACATATATGTCATAATGGGAGCCCCCGTTACTGAAAATTAAGTGCTGTCACTTTGTATAAATGTCACTTTGTGAAACTGCTAGTCAGTTTGTGAAAATAAAAATGATTAGATTTTTCTTGTTTAAAAATCGAGAAAAAATAGTTGAGATTCATAAAAAATATTTTTGTGCTAGAAAAAATGCCCATCATCGATACGGATGGAAAAAACCATGTTTTTTTTTTAAATTAAAACCCCCTATTATCTCTCTCGATCATTATCTCTTCCGCTCTCACATGAAAACATACATTTGGATGCAATAATCAACGATTCGAGTATTTAATGTAGGTCATGTAAAATTCAATCCAGCAAATATTACAACATGTGATGTTCAAGTCGTGTAAATTTAAAGCTTCATGCGATTTTGAAGTTATTTGCATGCTCTTTTTATGTGCATGAAAATAAATTGAAAATTACAAAATAATTTTAACTGTGTATGATCTGATTACCCAAGTAACCACAAGCATTATATTATTGCTCTTATTCAACACAAAATCAACATCATTAATGGGGTATCGCATCAAGTAATGAAGTGTTAGATTAGCTTTAAGAATGTAATAATGCATTACCAATGCAATGATACATTATCAATGCAATAATGCTACTTTAGCAATGTCTTATGGCATTACAAAAGATATATCATTAGTTCGATCTTAGTGGGGCTCTTTTCAGCTTTAATCCAACTTCAATGATGCACTAGACGTAATGCATATGCCCTATATATGCAAGCTATTATAGCGTCGTGGTTACATGGGTAATTACCTTAGAGTGACAATAAGCCGTTCATAAGGGTAAATTGGTTCACGGTTCAGATTGTTCCAATTTTCCATAAGCCTGCCTTCGATCAAACTCAACACCATGTCTTCTTCTGTTCCGATTAATTGGATGCACTGCAAATTCCCTTTTATTAAACATTAAATCAATTGTACGCGGGGAGGCAAAATATTCCTCGTCTGACGAATCCATCTCGAACACCTCGAATAACAACAAAACAAGTCACCTGCACCACGCGTGTTCACACTGAACACGCTCGGCCAAACGCGTGATAACGCGCGTTCACCATGCCATAGCTCACTTTGCGTTTCACTTTTGCTCATCTCGCTTTTGCTCATTTCGCTTTTGCGTAACGCTTCGCTTCGCGCCGCTACGCGTATACTATATCATCGGCCTAAGAGTTGTCTCTTACTGCAGTGCCGCTCTCTATGGTAGCAGCTACAACATCGCAACCTGAGCCGTGCAGCCACCCGCTCGCTGGCGAGAAGCTACAACCGCCAAGCACAACGACTGGAGCCAACAAGAGAGAAACCACCCAGCCTACAACCAGCCACACATCGGCCACCGTAGTGAGAGTTTAAAAAAGATTTTTCTCTCACTACAGTGCCGGTCTACTGTGGTAGCAGCCACTTCAACAGAAAAACAAACCGCGTTGCCGACTACTTCCCGCGTGAGAGTTTCTCTCATCGAAGTGAGTCAGCATAAGTCGAGGCGCCCACTGATGTGGCGGAGGTGTGGTATCACATAACATATTAAAACATCGAAATGGTGTTTTGACATGCTAGCAGATGCCACACCTCCGCTACATCAGTGGGCGCCTGGCCTAAGAGGTCTGATTATTCTGGCTGATAAAAGTTTGTCAAAATGGCGAGCAAGACCCCCCGTTTACGACAATAAGTGTGTTGCAATATTGATCAATAGCACTTAATCTGAAACCTTCCCCTGTGAATTGACTGCAAATCAATTGAAATTTGCTGCGCTCGATTCCAGTGACACACTTCTTGATTCTGAACGTATTGTTCATCGATGTTATGAAAATATTGGCAACAATAGTGTTTTAAATACTATAATTCTAGACAAAATCGTCAAAAGGTCGAAAGTAACAACTGTAGACAATGACTCAACGTGTAAATTTCCTGGAAATGCCAGGTTGCTAACATCTATATCCACTACCGAGGGGAAGATAATAACTACCTGTATCTGTTTGGGAAGGTAATAACTACCTGTGCTATTTTGTTTGCGGGAGCAAGCAGATCCCAGAAAAATACGGTATCGCATCAAGTTGTCAAGTAATGAAGCCAATGCAATGATGCATTACCAATGCAATAATGCTACTTTAGCAATGTCTTATGGCATTACAAAAGATATAGCATTAGTTCGATCTTAGTGGGGCTCTTTTCAGATTTACTCCAACTTCAATAATGCACTAGAAGTCAAACATATGCCCTGTATATGCATGCTATTACAGCCATGTGAAAATCCTAATATTATTACATATTTATATATTAACTGGAGCCTCAGAGAAACACAAATTAAATTGATGTGCCATAGAAAATGTTGTGTAGTCACACTTATTGGATATACATTGGATAACAACCCTAATAAAAAATTACCTTAAACGAACGATATCAAAAATCCTCTACTCATTTCTTTAGTGGTTTGGATGTTACCACAAATAGGTCGTTAAGAGAAATAACCTTACACGGAGAAACCAAACTATCCAAAATCAAGTGTGATAGTACTCAAAACTAAGTACTCTGATAGGACTACTATTTTGGATATAATTTCGTTCTCACTGTTAGATAGTTTTTACTTAATCATGAAGTTAAATTGAAAGAGCCAATTTTACCTAGAGGAAGGTATTTTAAAGGTAGCAAATTTTCAATATAACTGTGAGGCGCCTTTCGCGAAACTACCCTAAAGAGAAACACGTTTTAACGTTCTAATGGTGGTTTATTAACTGAACTTAATCGAATGATACAGATGCTATTTATATGCTTATGGTTTCTATGCGGTTGTTATTTACTGTACCATAGTAACCGGTGTTGCTATGGTGTTGTTGTATATAACACGTATGGCAAGCAAGTAACTAAAAGACTAATCAAGGGTTGCTGTGATTGTCAACACCCCCTCTCAGTTATTTGCTTCTAAACCTAACTTGCTTCTTAAAGCGACAAATGTTGGAGCAGATAGGGACTTCGTGAGGATGTCTGCTTGTTGCTTCTGGGTCGGAATGTAGATCAATTTAATCGTACCATCTGCAACTGCATCACGGATGAAATGGTACTTTACGTCAATGTGTTTACTCGCCTCGTTTCTTCACGTTCAGTCATCGCAATTGCTCCTTGGTTGTCTTCATATACTGGTACGGGAAACTGCAGTGCATCTTGTTGAAGATCGTTTATCAATCCAGTTAACCAAATCGTCTCACTTACGCAGGAACTCATGGCAACGTACTCGGCTTCGGTAGAAGACATCGCCACAGTTGTTTGTTTCTTCGACGACCAGGTGACAATGTTTCCGTGAACCTTCAGCAGAAATCCGGAAACACATTCGCGGTCAGATTCATCGCTTGCAAAGTCTGCATCTACGTATGCAGCTACTGTTGATTCCTTCGGATTTCTTCTGTAAACTAATGCCATATTTTTCGTTGCTTGTAGGTATCGTGGCACCCGTTTGGCATGCTTCCAATGCTCTTCTCCAGCTGCGTCCTGGAACCTTGCCAAGTATCCAATGACAAAACACAGATCCGGTCGAGAACCCATCATGATGTACATTAGGTTACCGATGAGCTCGCGGTAGTAAAGTGAGCGATGTAGCAAACACACTTCATCAGAACCTAGTGCTACCTCTTCTGGACACTGCATGTACACCTTCTCGTTGAGTTTTCCATGCAAGAAGGCAGTCTTCACATCTAGCTGGTGAATCTTCATCCCATTCGTCGTTGCTAGTGCCAATAGAGTTCGAATCGTAGTCAATCGTGCCACAGGTGCATACGTCTCCTTGTAGTCCACATGTCTCTTTTGCGCATAGCCCTTGGCTACCAGCCTCGCCTTGTAGCGCATAGGCCGCCCGTCAGCATCCGACTTCAAGTTAAATACCCATTTGCATGGTACGGGTCGTACCACAGCGGGGTGTTTAACCACGGTCCAAGTTTGGTTTTTTTGCAGCGCCTTCAGTTCGTCTTGGATCGCTTGCCTCCACTCGCGCTCATTCGGATGACCAACTACATCGGTGTAACATTCGGGAACCTGTACGGAATTTACACCAGCAGAAAGAGCTCTATATGGAATAAAATCAGAAAACCAACCTGGTCTCCTGCACTCCCGACCACTAGACCTCGGATTATCAACAATAGATGTGTTCCTTTCTGATTGTGGTGGGAGTGCCGTTGCGCCTTCCTCGTCGTTTTCTTCTTCTCCGGCAGTGGAATATCCATCGGAATCACGAGCATCATCCTGGACGTCTTCATTTTGGTCATCCGGTAGTTGCACTTTATTTTCCCCCTCTTGCTCGGGAATCGGTGATATGTTCTCCGGAATAACAAATCGACGATCAACGCTTTCACTTGATGACTTGAACGGGTATGCTGCTTCGGTGAATCGGACATCGCGAGCCACAAAAATTTTCCGCGATTCCTGATCCCATAGACGGTATCCTGTTGGTGCGTATCCAAGCATAATGCACTTTCGTCCGGTTGGATCCAGCTTACCTCTCTTCTGCTTCGGTACCCAGGAGAATGCTTGGCACCCGAACACTCTCAGCTTGGTGACATCGGGCTTCTCTCCATGCCAACGTTCCGCAGGTGTTTGGTTACCTTTTATTGCTTCCGTCGGACTTCTGTTGGTAACGTATACTGCATTCAGGATCGCTTCTCCCCAGAGATATTTCGGTGCACCTGATTCCGTCAGCATTGCTCTTATTTTTTCGACTATGGTGCGGTTGAATCGTTCTGCCACGCCATTTTGTTGCGGGGTGTATCCCACCGTTGACTCAACCAGGATTCCTTTTTCTTTGTAGTAGGCCAGTTGCTCCTTAGTAAAATACTCACGGCCGAGATCGCATCCTAGGGTTGCTATTTTCGTTCCAAATTTAGCCGTCGCCATTGCCTCGTAGACCTTGAAATAATCGAATACCTGATCTTTTTTCTTCAACAGATTAACGACTCCGAAGTGGGTATAATCGTCTACGAACGATAGAAAATAACGATAACCATCAGATGTTCCCGGGGTGATTTTCCCACACACGTCCGTGTGCACACGTTCCAGTGGTCTTCGTGTCTGCGGTCTCGTATTATTGAACGGTAGTCTTACCATGTTAGCTTCAACGCAAATATCGCAAAATTGAACACTGCCATGCACATCGTTCAATCCGTCGACCATCCTGGAATTCTTCAGTTTGAGCACATTTTTTAAGCTGAGGTGCCCATACCGCTTATGGCAAAGTTGCAGTTTTTCGTTGTTATCCACTGCCAACGCCGATCCTTTGGGTAAACGGTTCATTCGCAGGTAGAATAGATTACCCTTCATTTTCGCAATGCCTATGGTTTCACCGTCCTTTGTCAAGATTGCTTGATACGGCTTGAATTCGACGTACACTCCTGCTTTCAATAACCTCGCCAACGATAGTAGGTTATACTTTAACTTCCTGACGAATAGCACGTGTCCGAACGCCAATGTGTAACGATTTTCTTTTACACGCAACTTGCCTTTCACGGTACCTTCCTTGGTTGCTACTAATACCTCCCCATCTTTTGCACTGTCGATGTGAAGTGGCTCATGTAATTCGTGAATATCCTGGAAATATTCTTGGTTGTTGACCATATGGCTGCTCGCACCCGAGTCCAAAATCCACTCGATTTCATGTTGGTCATTACACATCTTAGTACCGGAAACAAGCGCCACCTCCTTGTCGATTTGAATTTTCGCCACCTGAGCCCGATCGGATCGATTTTTTAACTTGGGACAAGCAAATTTTTTATGCCCAAACTCTCCACAATGATAGCATTTACCGAAGAATTTATCTGATTTTTCATGCCGCTTGCCAGATTTCGCTGCTAACACAATTCCGTCCAAAGCACTCGAACCGGATTCTCTTCCAGAACAATTTTGTTCCTCCGCTAGAAGGCGTGCTTTGACGGTCTCAAGCTTCAACTGTTGATCGTCTAAATTTTCCATCGTCGTGGTAAACACATCGTAACTAGGTGGTAACGAAATAAACAGCTGACTCACCGTGTTCAGCTCCGTAAGCGTGGCACCCGCATCCTTAAGCTGTCTATTCAGCTCATCAAATCGACGAAAATGATTAGCCAGCGATGTTCCTTCCTCCATTCGTAACATAGCCATTGACCGCCGAATGTACGTCTGAGCAGCAAAACCTTTCTTCGCGGAGGTATTTGCCAGTGATGTCCACATTGCTTTCGCGGTTTCCTTGTCGCGAATGTACTCCAAATGGCTGTCCACTATGTACGCCACCAGAAGTGCTTTTGCCTTTTCGTCCTTCTCCTGGAATGCCGGTTTTGCTGCCTCTTCCACAGGTGGGTCCTGTGTGATTGCTTCCTTTACTCCGTGGGCCGAAAGCTGAGTCTCTACTCGAAATTTCCACGTGTCATAGCCCTCACCGGCAAACTGCACGATTCCTGCTTTCTTTGCACTGGACATCCTGGATCTGGAACGGCTTCAAGAATGTTTCCTTTTCACTTCGCTCTTGGGTACGGCGTGTCTGGGCCCATAACCTAAAGAGAAACACGTTTTAACGTTCTAATGGTGGTTTATTAACTGAACTTAATCGAATGATACAGATGGTATTTATATGCTTATGGTTTCTATGCGGTTGTTATTTACTGTACCATAGTAACCGGTGTTGCTATGGTGTTGTTGTATATAACACGTATGGCAAGCAAGTAACTAAAAGACTAATCAAGGGTTGCTGTGATTGTCAACATATCCAAATCTGAGTGTGGGGCTGTCACTTGCTTTTGGCTGAAAATCTTTGATCGCCATTAAACAAACAACGGCGCTGTAGGAGAGGCTGTGCAGAGGTTTTGGTTTTGGAAAACAAAAAAGCAAAATTGTATAGTGTCCGGTTTGAAACTTCACGCGTCCGGCACCTCGGATAAGCAAAATGTAGCAACTAAAGAAAATGGTGGATTCTGGAAGCTACAAAAAATTAACCGGTAAGTGTAATTATTTCACTTATTTGTATGGCTATTTTTATTCTTGTCGCTTTAGAGGCATGAAATTTTGGACGAATTGCGGCGTTGATGGGTGTGAATAAACCATCTATGGCAACTACGAGGTGTTGAATCAACACATTCGCACGGCGCACACAATTACTACGACCAAAAAATCAACCATACCGCTCTCATTATTTCTCGAGTCTGTGATTCAACCACAACAAATGATTACCCAAATAACCACGAGGCTATAATAGCATGCATATATAAGGCATATGCATTACGTCTAGTACATCATTAAGGTTGGATCAACAATCAATATGCAACTAGCGATTTGAAATTGGTTCACTGTTGTAGAACCCCTTGGTCCGAAGTACACCTTGAAGCCAGCACCTAACTATACATATTTGCGCCTTTATTTTGATTTGCTGTGTTATTTTGACAGAATATTTGAGAGTGTGTTAGTGTGAGTTCAATATTAGGGGTGCATCATTAAGCTTGGGACCGAGCTTGGGACCGATGTGCTAGTACTGACTGAGCCAAGAAAAAAATCGTATTCGTTCGGGACCTACTGGTCTTAGAGTTAGTCTATGGTTGGATTATTGCTGAAAAGGGCCCCACTACACACAAAGAATAATGATTATTAAAATTAAAAAAACCATTGCCAAAATTGAAAAGTTGCGTTGGTTCTTTTTCGTAGAAAGCGGTTTACTTTCAAAAACAAAACCTTCAAACCGTCAATTCAAAATTTTGCTGCTCTACATTTAAAAGTTGAAATTTTTAAAACAAATTGTAGAACTGTCAAATCGAAACCGTGGCATCTTTGAAAGTAAGAGCCAATTATTTTTATTCCAAAATAAACTTTCATCCAGAAAGTGTTGTGCAATTTAAATAAAAGTATGCTGTAAAAATACTTTTAACATAAAAATTTTTCTTTTCAGATGAATTGTAGAACTGTCACATCCACACCGTGGCATATTTGAAAATGAAAGCAAATTATTTTTATTTGAAAATGAACTTTCTACTAGAAAGTATCGTGCAATCAAAATAAATGTATGCTGTTTTGATTGAAAGAAAATATGGTTTTTACATAAAGAGGTTTTAATTTTCAAATGAATTATTATAACTTTCATAGAGACCGGAGGTTGGCGTCGTTCAATCACCAATGTTTCCATCCCGAAAGAGCCAGGTCGAAACATTTTCCCCATATCCTCCGTATGCACCTGAGCCAGCTGTAGCATCTGCTGCCGCTCGTCGTCGCTTGTGGCATCGCTGCAAAAAAAAAAGATGGAATTATTATCAGTGACATGGCCTATTCCGTTTGCATGGTCCGTTCGGAACTTAATAACGCCGAAAATTTGTGAACTTTCCTGATAAGCGATTCGTTGGGGCGATTCGCCAAGAGGAACATTTTGAATGTGAAGCTTTTGTGTTATTTGACAACAGTATAGAGACAAAATCCGCACGACGACTTCCTTTGTGTTGGTGGATTTGACAGTTCTACCATTTTCATGGTGAAAGAACATACTCTGAGAAAAATTTCATTGTTGTACCGACAATTAAATCATGGTCAGGATGACTATCGCATATCATGGTTTCAATAACCATGAAAATGGTCGAATTTACCACGTTCATGGCATTTTTGACTATGATCATGGTAACAAGGACTATTCCGACTTTATGGAAAATGTTGCATCAACTATTTTTAATGGTAGTTTTGACCATGTCATAGTCGGTTCAAAATCACTATACTGCAATAGTCATCCTAACCCCCAATAATGGTAAAATTGACTATCAAATTCCTCTCTGTGTACTTTTAAATTTACATACTGAACCGAAAACATATACTTTCAATTCAAACACAAAACTTTCGCAGTTGATGATTTTACTTTTAATTTAATGAAAAATGAGCTCTTTTCAGAAGTAAAGTGCTACGCTTTTAATAAAACAATATTTCTTTTTTGTGTGTAAGATCAAACTAATGCTATATTTTTTGTTTATACCATAAGACATTGCTAAAGTAGCATTAATGCATTGGTAATGCATCACTACATTCTTAAAACTAATCTAATGCTTCTTTACTTGACAAGTGTTGAATTAATGCGATCCCGCATTAATGATGTTGATTTTGGGTTGAATAAATGCAATAAAATAATGCTTGTGGTTACTTGGGTAATGCCCTTTTAAGCTCAAAAAAGTTTAATCTTGTTTTTTTTTTTTTTACAGGTACACGTTGATTCAATTACAACTAAAGTGACAGAGCTCTCATTGTTCATAAGAGAGCTCGAGACATGTTAGATTATTGGGCAAAAACATTAATTGGAACTCTAATGGAATGTTTAAATGTACCCGAGAATGCATCAATAAATCACACACATTTTGTTTGAATTTCTAGTTTTCTTTTATTTAATTAAGTTAAAAAAGTTAACTAAGGGACATTTTCGAATAAAATTAAAAAAAAAACTCAATTTTGAATTATTTTTACTGTCGTTTCGTTCTTAACGAACAGTTAATTTCACTCTGCATTGAGACTTTTCGGAAATCTCAAAATTGGATACTTTATAAATAACTCAATTATGAATGGTTTTACTTTGCTGTCAAGATGAGTGAAAATGACTTAATTTTGGATAGCAGGGGGTGCGACTCTATCCCAGATGCAGGATATTTTTTGTTATCCTTTTGTGCGATGTGCGCACGCTTAGAAGATAGAAAGAAGATTTTAAAGATTTTGATGAAGATTTTAAAGATTTACTGCAAAAAGATGCAGCACGATGCAAATAGATGGATTAAGATTCTCAAGCTGAAATAAGATTTTTCAAAGATTGATTCGCTAGCGTGAGATTTTTCGATCATCTTGAATCTGGATTTAGATGTGTCGCACCCCCAGTTGGATAGTTTGGTTTCTCTGCTCTGAGAAAAATTTCATCGTTGTACCGACAATTAAATCATGGTCAGGGTGACTATCGCATATAATGGTTTCAATAACCATGAAAATGGTCGAATTCACCACGTTCATAGCATTTTCGACTATGATCATGGTAACAAGGACTATTCCAACATTATGGAAAATGTTGCATCAACTATTTTTAATGGTAGTTTTGACCATGATCATAGTCGGTTCAAAATCACTATACTGCAATAGTCATCCTAACCCCCAATAATGGTAAAATTGACCATCAAATTACTCTCTGCACAGAGAGTAATTTGATGGTCAATTTTACCATTATTGGGGGTTAGGATGACTATTGCAGTATAGTGATTTTGAACCGACTATGATCATGGTCAAAACTACCATTAAAAATAGTTGATGCAACATTTTCCATAATGTTGGAATAGTCCTTGTTACCATGATCATAGTCGAAAATGCTATGAACGTGGTGAATTCGACCATTTTCATGGTTATTGAAACCATTATATGCGATAGTCACCCTGACCATGATTTAATTGTCGGTACAACGATGAAATTTTTCTCAGAGTGTGTACGAAATTGAAGTGCTTGAATACCGCATTTTCGAAATTTATCAATCCTATCCCTCCTTTAGTGGAGAGATCCATTGGAAGACAAACTCTACAAAAGCGGCGGCGTGTCTCGCTTCTGTCAAAGTTAACGACGAAAGCTTCCAACCCTCCAATCGTCCATTTCTATTTCACTCCCAGTGGCATTTACTACGTAAGTTGACTAGCTCCGTGTCGAAAATGTGTTTTTCAGTGAGAAAATGTTGGAAATTGTTTACCAATAGCTGTAAAATGGTAATTAGTGTGAAGTTTGATAGTTGTCGGATGTTTTACTTAAATTACGTTGATTTCTTGCAAATTTTTGGGAATTAGGCGTTTAATACACGTGTTTCCCTTGGTTTCATTAAAGTTGATATGAAAGGTTTCAATAAAGTCAATTTGAAAGGTTCATCAATATATTTCAACTTAAATTTGAGAGCTACGGATCAAATTGGCGTGTTAGTTGATTGAATTTGCTGCGTATTTTTGCAAAATGACCAACTTCTGTTTGGTTCGTAAATCTCCAACATAACCTCAAATCGATCAACTTCCGGGCAGTCGGCCATTGTTTACATGCTTCTTTTTCCTACTTTACTTCCAGGTTAAATCGTTACTCCCAAGTTAACGTAACGATGTCGGGAAATCTAGACATTCTAGCTCTGAAGGATGACGACGTCACCAAGATGTTGGCGGCGACGACCCATGTCGGCAGCACCTCGGTGAACTTCCAAATGGAGTCCTACGTGTACAAGCGCCGCCCGGACGGAGTGCACATCATCAACCTAGGTCGCACCTGGGAAAAGCTGCTGCTCGCTGCCCGTTGCATCGCCAGCATCGAGTACCCCGGTGAGGTAAGTGTCGAACGGCGTTTCCATATCTCCCTAACTGTGCCGAGAGAGCGATCAGGATTCCGTCAAGATGATGATTTAACTTTTCCATCTTTCGGGTCGGATAACCCATGACGTAGAACTATCAAGTTACTGATTCGACGAATCCTGACCAAAATCGCGCTTGGCGTGCCAAAGACGGTTTTCATCATCCGAGACCCTACTGAAAAAAAAACCCTCCGGAAGAAAGTAGTCTGGTTCATCATCGTTGTTCGGTTTTATTTGTAGCGACCATCCAGCGAAGAAAACCAGATAGAACAAAAAAGATTTCAATCCACTGCCGGAGCAGACATCGATTCAAATTGTCTCTTTGGTGCACATGATATGAAATACATTGGTCTCGTTTGATTGATGGACCTTCTGCGGCTCAGTTGAATCCGATGGGATGATGTCTAGATAATTGGAAAACGTCATTGATCACATTTCTTTTCTGCTTCGTTCCCAAGGTCTTCGCCATCTCGTCCCGTCCGTTTGGACAGCGTGCCGTGCTGAAGTTTGCCCACTACACCGAAGCTACTCCGACTGCTGGTCGTTTCACGCCCGGTGCCTTCACCAATCAGATCCAGCCGGCTTTCCGTGAACCGCGTCTGTTGATCGTCACCGATCCATTGACCGATCACCAGCCCGTCACTGAAGCGTCGTATGTCAACATTCCGGTCATTGCTTTCTGCAACACCGATTCGCCGCTGAAGTTCGTCGACATTGCCATCCCATGCAACAACAAGTCGCCCCATTCCATCGGTCTGATGTGGTGGCTGTTGGCCCGTGAGGTTCTGCGCCTGCGCGGAAAGATTACCCAGGACAAGTGGGAGATCAAGCCTGATCTGTTCTTCTACCGCGATCCGGAGGAGGCCGAAAAGGAACAGGCTGCCATCGAGGCTGCCCCGCCGGCCAAGGACATGTACCCTGACGAACCTATCGTTGTTGACGAGACCAACTGGGCCGGTGAAGATGCTGGGTTGCCAGCTATCGCCGCTGCTCCTGTTGTGCCTGCCGTTGCCGCACCGGCTGCTATGCCAGCACTGATGCAAGCCGATGATTGGAATGAGGATGAGCCTCAGACCGCTGCATCATGGGGAGGTGGCGGTGCTTTCTAAGCGCCACTACCTGCTGGGTTGAAGCGGACACTACATGGAATATATGTAAGTGGTTCGGGTGGAAATACACAAAAAGGATGGAAAGAAGAAGTACTCAGTTTGATACCGTTAATCCGAAAGTTCCTTTTATTTTTCAATGTAGAACCGGAACAAGACTTGATCAATTCTTCTTTATCGACTTCCTCTCTTATAAGGTAACAAGAAGTAGGATTAACTGGGTTTTTCACCTTGGAGATGGGAACATTTCTTGAGTAATTTATGATAAGGGCTTAAAAGCCAATTGTAAACAATCGTGTCGTAACTTTTCCGCAACATGTTCTCCGGCAAATTTCCTTGCTGTAGATGTCCTACGTGTTCTTTCGCCAACGTTTCTTTAATCACTGACTCCAACAATTGCATGGCCCTCTATTCTTGCCATTCATTTCAATGCACTTGAGAATGTACACAGAAGAAAAAAAGTACCCATTTGAGCAGTTGCGTGTGGGAAACCAATTTTGGGTATAGTTATGTTAACCGACCCGTTGGGTATAAGTAACTTTTTTTTGGGTAGAATTTCACCCAAAAGTAAGTTATTTATACACAACGGGTACGTTAACACAACTATACCCAAAATTGGCTTCCCACACGCAACAGCTCAAATGGGTACTTTTTTCTTCCGTGTACACTTTCGTACCGTTCGAGGTACCGTTAAGCCTGCGATAGGGGTGTGTAATTTTCCTTTGTTCTGTCGTAATAATGATTAAATAATTTAATTGTAATTTTATTTTGCTCTAACCTTATACACTACATCCTTCTATACACACTTAAATTCGATTTTGCTGTTCGGTAAAAAAATTGACGAAACATTTCGGTAAACATAACATCTTACCGATTTTTCGGTAAACATAAAAAAATGTTACCGTAATTTTGTAACACTTTACCGAACGATCTGTAATGTTGAATTTTATTTACCGTATACGGTAGAAAAAAATACAAACCATACGGTAAAAACAAACAATTACTGAATACGGTAAGAACTTTACCGAACAAAACGTAAAACGGACTCTGAATCACCGAAGCCCGGTAAAGTATTATTAACTGTCAAACTGTCAGCCATTTTCTATGAAGCCTCGTGGTTCCAGTGATCGGTTGTCCAGAAGGTGGTTTGGATATTGATTAATTTGAATTATTCCATGTATGTCTATAGAAAATAAACCAGCGTTAATTAGAGCTTTCATCCGGCTAGCTATAAATATTTCAAATGTGCTGATTACACTCTAAACAATCAATAGGTTCGATGTAAAAAGGGATTATTATTCTAAATGATACACATGCAAAATATATTTGCTGCATTGTATCCATCTAGAGGTAGAACACAACTTCACTGACCAGCATCCGATGCAGCCGACTCTCATCGTTCGTAGTATTTTGTTGACTACGCCATATGCTGGAAAGACCCCACAGTCCCGGTCGGAATAACAACAAATATAGTTTATTCAATTAACCAATAACATCCGAATATTTTGGTGTTTAACGATAAAAACAAAAACAAAATACCGAAATGGTTCGGGACCGGAGTACACAAATTTCCGAACTGTACGGTAATTTTTGCAAAATCTCAAAATTTTCCTTTTCCGGAATGTGGGGGGTTTTTTGGGAGTTTTTAAAAAAAATTGTGGGGCGGGCGGGGGGGGAGATATTTTATTACCGAACGGTCGGGTGGTGAGTGGTGGGGAAAATAATTACATAAGGAGTGTATCGAAAAGTAGTTATAAACTTCCAAATAATAAAATAGGCATGAAAACATGGTTAAAATTAACATACTATTTCAGTTTATTATAGCTTAACATGTTTACAAAAGATCCAAACGGAAAAACTAGTCATCATGTTCATTTCTGTAGAATGCCCGTACCTTTGATTTGACACCTGCCATCAAATTCTGCACAGTGACCTTTGTGCACTTCCTGGATGCCGCTGCCCAATTTTTCTTAAAATCGGTCATGTTTTGGGACACTGTACCATCCTTCTTAAATATACGCTTGACTATTGCCCAATAGCGTTCGATCGGTCGCAACTGGGGACAGTTTGGTGGGTTGATGTCTTTTTCTACGAACTTGATGTTATTCTCCGTCAGCCACTGTAGAGTGGATTTGGCGTAATGTGCCGATGCCAAATCTGGCCAGAAGAGAGGAGGGGACTGGTGCTTTCTATACAATGGTAGCAACCTGTTCTTCAAACATTCCTTTTGATAAATCTCAGCATTTATAGTTCCTTTTGTATAGAAAATTGAAGAACGCAAGCCACATGTGCAAATAGCTTGCCAAATGAGCACCTTCTGACCGAATTTCTCCATCGCAACAGTCGTATCTGCGGTTGGCACACGTTCCCCAACAGATTTAGTACAAAACTGCGGCCCCGGTAGCGTTCTTGAATCTTCTTTAACGTATGTTTCGTCATCCATCAAAATGCACTGGTCGACATTGTCCAAAATGCAGCTGTACAGCTTTCGAGCCCTGGTTTTGGCACGAGACTTTTGTTCCGGAGTTTGTTTGGGCACTTTCTGCTTTTTGTACGTCTTCAAGTCATTCCTGCGCTTGATTCGTTGAATCATTCCGATGCTGGTCCTGAACTTCTTGGCTAGATCGCGAGTAGAGGCAGATTTGTTCCGTTGAATATAATCCACAACTTTTTGGTCCAAATCGGGGTTGCTGGAGCCGGGTTTCCGGCCACTTCTTGGTAAATCCTTGAGGGAGCACTCCTTACCAAACTTTTCGATGATGCGTTTTACACTTGCCGGGTGAACATTTACTCTTTTCGCAATCTGGTTGTAAGTAACACCCTTTTCGGTGCACCAAGTGTGCAGAATTTTCTTTTTAGTCTCAAATTCAATTCGCGACATTTTGAATACAACTTTATCAACGGAAATGAATGAACCGAATAATCATTTTTGACATGTAAACAAAGCAAATGGCGCTTACACGCTAAAAATATATACAGTAGTTTATGCGTAATAACGCATCGAATGTTTATAACTACTTTTCGATACACTCCTTACTGTAAAATTTTCTAAATGTGTCCCTCTCCCCTATGGGAAAATTGGGTACATATGTTTGTTGGCGGGGGGGGGGGGGTGATTTTTTTTTTTTTGTTTTGTAATTTTCGGGGGTTGTTGGGTGGGTGTGGTGGGTGTTTTTTCTGTGTTGTGGGGGATATAAAATATCCCTGGTGTGTTGTGGAATTTGTGGGTTCCGCTCTGTGGGTGTTTTTTCTGGGGTGGGGGTGTGTTGTTGTTTATTGGGGGGGGTTTTTGGGGTGTGGGGTGGGGCGGGTGTGGCACCCCCCCCTTGGGAAAAATCATTTTTGTCCCCCTTTGTGGGGTGGGTGGGAGGGTGGTAGAGAATGTGTGGGTTTTTTTTCTCTTTTTTTGTGTTATAATTTTTACATCTTCTCTTTTGCGTGGGGTGGTTTGTTTGTCTTTTTTTTGTTTTTTGGTTCTTTTTGTATTGGGTTGTCTCGTTCCCGGATGTCGATTCGATCCAACGCTTTTTCCCTATGGTACCAAAGACTAGGCAACGTTCCCCGGAACTTCCAACCTACAAGCACTTCGAAAGGGGTCACTCGTAAGCGAGAGTGAGGTACTAATGTGTTGTGGTTATGGATGTACTGGTTCAACGCCCATCTCCAGTTCTTTCCTTCCAATTTTGCTGCAGCCATCGCTTTTGTTATTCCGGGGTTCTGTCTTTCCACTGCTCCGTTTGTTTGGGGACTTAAAGGAATTGCCTTACGGACCTTCACTCCTTTTTCTTCCCAGAAGGAAATAAAAGCTGAACTTTGAAAAGGTGGTCCGTTGTCGCTTTGGAGCACGCGAGGAAGTCCCCACCGCTGGAAAATGTCACATAAAGCCGCGTTTGTGTGATTCGCGTCCATCTGCTTCATCTCCGCTACTGACAAGTAACGTGAATATACATCCACGACCACCAAGAATTCTCCTGTTCCGAATCCCGGAATTGAAAGGAAGTCGATCTGAATTGTTTCCCAGAGTTTTCGGGCATCTCTCGAGATGATAATGGTTGAGGCGAACCTTTCCGAGACAACAGAGTACAGGTTTTGCAAGACCTCACGAAGTTTTCTACTTCTTTTGCCATTCCCGGCCACCAGAAAAACTCCCTCATGATACGTTTCATATTCACCTCGCCTATGTGTCCTCCGTGTGCTGATGACATTGCATTGTGTCTCAATGAGCCGGGTAAAACGATTCTGTCATTTTTGAAAACAGTGCACCCTAAAACATACAATTTTTTTCTTTGTGCCTCGAATCTTCGTAAGCTCTCTGGCCATATATCTGTCTTCACAGCTTTGCGGATTTCCTGTATTTCACTGTCATTTTCCGAGCATGATTCGATATCGTCCCAGGTTATTTCTAACACTCCGGCCTCTAGTGCGTACAGCAGATTGCCGGAATCTTCCTCTTGAAAGGGAACCGCTTCTTGAGTTTTATTTATCAACCTAGACAGTGGGTCGGCTACGTTTAGTTCGCCGGTAACTCGTTCGATCGTAAAATCGAAAGGTTGTAGGCGTAGAGCCCAGGATTCAGCGCGAAATATTGCCCGTTTCCCAATGGGTTGGGGGTTTGTAAATATATTTTTTTGTGTCTGTTTTGGTGTTGATAATACAAAGGTTCAACCAAAAAAAAAAAAGAAAAAGCCCCCCCCCCCGAAAATTGCTCTTGTTTTGTTTGTGGGGTGTGGGGGTTTCGGTGGTGGGTGGTTGCACCCGAATCAATAAGGAACTCGCAAATCATTCCCGCCACTTCTGCCCTGATACAACCATCCTCAAGAAACGGTTTTATTGTTGTAATTGGAGCAATTAAGTTATCGCTCCCAAAAGCCTGTGAATATAATGAAAGAGCATTCAATGTTTATGTTTAATTTTTATATTAGAATTTATATTTTATTTGAATTTATTGGTTTAATTCTGAACTAAAATCGTACAGCAATATTTGGATATGAGTATCTATTTATCCGTCTTTTTGTGAAAGAAAAAAATCAATGAGAACTCACGGAGTCGTTCTGGTTATCATCCAGCGCTGCCTCCTCAAGGATAGCCATTCGTTTCGGTGGTGGGCCTGAAGATGGAGCTTCCTGTTTTGGACATTTTTTTCCCACTACACGTTCAGTTTTTGCCTGCGACGATCGGCACGCTCTTTGTATGTGGCCTAGATGACCACAGTTCCTACAAATTTTATCAACTGCGAAGCACTTATCAGAACGATGGTAGACGCTGTCACACCGCCAACATCTGATTCCGTTGGTTCCCGGAAGAGCTCTGCCTCCTGCGCGATGATAGTCCGTTCCTCGCCTTGGGTATTGCAATTCCCGTTGTCCGCTGTTGCCTCGAGAACTTAAGCTTCCGGTACGATTTTCTTCCATTCGAAATGCACGACCCGTCCTTGATGGCACATCAGCCCGGATTGGTGCGAGAATCGCTTCGGGCGGGTTGTGGTGTTTTTGCACATAGTATTCCTCGTTGATTCGGATCGCTTCGAGCTCCCGGACTTTGTCCACTAAGTCAGTGTATGTTCCTTTTCGGCTGAGCATCTTAAGGGCCGCTGAACGTACGTCCTTATGAGTTGCGTGCTTCGCAACGGTGCCAACTACCTCTTCAAACTCCTTTCCTTCGCCAAAGTTACATAGACGAGCAGTCGTTGCTACTCTCGACACGAAGATCAGGTCCGACTCTCCGTCTTTCTGTGCCATTAGAGCTAATTTGCGCCGCTGAAGCATAATGTCCGACCCGGACGTGAAATACGATTTCAAGCGATACATTGCGTTTACGAAAGGTTGTGATTCCTCAGCGGGAGCCGCATTCGTTGATTTCGTATTTTTGAACACTTCCAGGAGACGGGAACCAGCTTTCACTTTAAATATCGTAAATCTTGTTTGCTCATCTGTAACCCCTGCCAAATTCATGGAATCAATAAGTAGATCCCTCCAGGATTCGAACGTGTGCCGATGGATTTCATCGCCTTTCTCGAGCGGTCTACACTCCGGAATATTGATAGATGACATGGACAAATGGTTTACAGATGTCAAAAACTGCGTTTCCTCAAAGCTTCTGTTTGTGATATTTTGGCGCGTACTGGAAGGCCTTGGTCCTCCATCGAATTTCACCTCACTCTCGCTGGTCGGACGCGTGGATGACGATTTAAGATGTTCAACAGTAGCTTTTAGTTCCCGCATGTCGTCTCTGGGTTTTCTAAGCTCTTCCATCAGCAACGCACTGCGCGTGCGTTCTTCCACCAGTTCCTTCTCCAAAACCTTCTTCTGCCTCCCTTTCGATGAAAACTCGGCTCCAGATAAAACTCGATTTTTCTTGGCGCTTTTGCGATCATTGGGAGCCGCAAGTTCTTCCGGAAAGAGTTTTATAATAAGGAACTTCAGGAACAAATATTCTTGGTGGTGGGTTCGTTGGGCATTCGGTGGTTAGTTTTGGTTTGGGTAATCCCTCCTCTTCCTTGAATGGTTTCTCGGGTGTGGGTAGTGTCGTAACTTTTCCGCAACATGTCCTCCGGCAAATTTCCTTGCTGTAGATGTCCTACGTGTTCTTTCGCCAACGTTTCTTTAATCACTGACTCCAACAATTGCATGGCCCTCTATTCTTGCCATTCATTTCAAGCATTCATTTCAATGCACTTGAGAATGTACACTTTCATACCGTTCGAGGTACCGTTAAGCCTGCGATAGGGGTGTGTAATTTTCCTTTGTTCTGTCGTAATAATGATTAAATAATTTAATTGTAATTTTATTTTGCTCTAACCTGGAAATAATACACTACATTAATTTTAAATAATTTAATTGCAATTTTATTTTGCTCTAACCTTATATACTACAAATCGTTTTGACCGCTGATTTCTCATGAATCACTAGACTCCTACGATACTCGACTACATCAAACACGACTAGAGCAAACATTTCCCTACCAGATGCTGTTCTCAATTCGTGAAAGGTTTGAGGTTCCAGAGAAAAAAAATTTTTTAATTTGTTTTTTATTGTTGTTTTTAGCCCAATAATTAAAAATTTGGGGGTTTTTGTCCATGAAAACAGGGGACCTACGGGGGAAGACGGTTTTTTTAAAATAGGGAAAAATTTTCCAAAATCGCGGAAACACCGACAACCCGACATGAAACTCAATTTTCACTATTGATCAAGAATCCATAACGATCGATTCAAATGTGCAGCGATCCCATCTGTCAAAACTGATAGAATCATTTAATCTAGATCAAATAATTGTGTCCAGAATTGCTCAGACATGAACCTTATTATCATGTTCCCAAGGGTGTTCGTGGCTTCAATAAACGTTCTCAGCGAACACGAAGATAGATGTCAGTAATATAATTTGAATAGAAATATTAAGACGTTTTCTATTGGCATTCATGTCGGTTTGTGCATGTGGTTGGTTGTTGGACTCGGGAAGAAATATTGGGGAGGCAGTCATATCTGCAAAAAGAAAAACTCGTTGATAACCTGTTTTTACAAATTATAATATATTATGTTTAAACTTACATTAAGAAAGCAGAGGTCAGAGGTAGCAATACGGCTGCTATGAAATGTGCGCTCATACAACTATTTTATTAAAGAAATTAATCAAGCATTTTTGTTTAAAATGAAGTTTAAAATAAATGTGATTGTTATAAATCAAATATAATTTAAACGAGTTTCACACAGCGGTGATTACTTCAAATAATTTGATTGGTTTGATTTGAATTGAATTTTGAATTGACTTTCTTATGAATTGAAACAAATAGACACCTTGTATTGAATGCCAACAAAATATGTTGTTGATTCAAAGTGATTTCTTTGCGTGAACGTCAAGCTGCTCCCGGTGCTAGTTAATTGCCTTTTCGTTTCATTCCTAAATAACTAATGCTTGTTTTAGTTTTTTTACAGCCACTGCATTTTTTCGGAAAACGCTAACTAGATCGAATGCGGAGGTTCCGAGTTTCCGAATAGTATTTCGATTGCTCGGAAATGAAAATTAATGAAGTCTTCAAATTAGACAATGGGTTTATTGATAGATTGGTCATGATAAGAACTTGCAAATAACTCAGATACATTTTGGAGAAGCCTCTAGTTGTCGCACAATGTCCAGGAACACCTCCCTCACAGGGGTCTGGCAACCCTATCCTAGTTAGTAGCGTTTGACAGTACGTAACACACCTCCGGCCTTATTTGAATAAGGCCCGTCTACCTTTTGTTATGGTTGGCCCACAATTGATACGTTGCGGATGCGTTTGCGTCACAGGTTTTCTGTCAAATTTACGTCAACGCATCCGCAACGTATCAATTGTGGGCCATCCATTACTGCGGGTACGATCACCAGTATTGTTTACAAACAATGAATATTTTGATTTTTGGTTGTTGGAGATGTTGGTTGCAGGCAAATGGCTGCCTGTCAGCTCCCTGCTCCCTCGGCATGCGGAAACGCAGAAAGTGCTTCTCGTTGTAGGTTTGCGTGTCGCTAAAGTGTAGACTGTTCCAGAAAGTATAAGCACACTTTCAATATAACAAAAAAGTCATGTTTTTTTTAGTTTTAATAATTTTATTTGGAAAATCATATTTGTAATTGTGTTATATATGATATTTTACTCTCGGTTAATCAAAATATTTAATCATAGCCAAGACTCCTAACTTTTCCTCGAACATGACCCATTAGCTTCTGCACAGTGGTACTTCCCACCATTTTGACCACTTTTGGCCAATCTTTTAAAAAAATTTCGATGTCGTCCGCTGGTTTTATGATTTTTCGAAGCTTTGCTTTGGTTAAAGCCCAAAAAGTCTCGATTGGCCGTGCCTCCGGGCAGTTCGGCGGATTCATGTCTTTCGGCACGAAACATACATTTTGACTTTTGTACCATTCTAAAGTGTCCTTTGCGCAATGACATGACGCCAAATCAGGCCAAAACACTACTTGACCTTCGTGCTGCCTGACCATCGGCAATAATCGCTTCTGGAGACATTCCTTAACGTATTTCTGAGTGTTCATCGTCTCCGTTGTGATGTGCGGACTAGATGTTTTACCACACTCGCATATTGCCTGCCAAACCATAACCTTCTTACCGAATTTTTCGGTAAGAATTGCCTTTTCCGTTTCGAGGATGTCTTTGTCTTCGCTTAAAGTGTAGAATTGTGGTCCGGGAAGCGTTTTGTAATCTAGTTTCACATACGTTTCATCGTCCATTATTATACACCCAGAATTTCTACACAATAACGAATCGTAGAGTTTGCGGGCCCGTGGTTTCACGGACGCGGCCTGTTTTGGGTTCCTTTGGGGCTATTCATAAACCACGTAGACTTTTATGGGGGAGGGGGATCAAAGTCTACGCTCCATACAAAAATTGTATGGAGAAAAGTCTACGAGGAGGGAGGGGGGTCTGAGATATTCAAAAATTATTCTACGGGGTTTATGAACAGGCCCTTTTGGGTTTTTTCTGCTTCCGGTATGTTTTTAGCCCAAGTCTTTCTTTGGCACGTATTACGTTACTCGACCAGGTCCCTAGTTTTTTCGCAACATCCCGAACGAAAATCGCTGGTTTCCACTTGAAGGCATCCCTGATCTTTTTATCGATATCCGGACTAACAGGACTGGATTTCCGACCACTCTTCGGCGCATCTTCAAACGTACACTGTTCTCTATATTTTCAAATCGCAGATCGTAGCGCTCCGACGCTTACACCCTCTTCCTTGGCCAATTTTCTCAAGCGGACTCTTGCTCAAAGTGCACCATTTGTGCACGACACTTTTTCGTTGTTCCGGAGTAAGACCGCGCATTTTGATAGGTAACACAAAACTGAGCACTTTTTTGATGCTATGCCATTCCGAAATGTGCAAACAAAAGGACGCAGCCAAAACATAGTGAAATATTGCATTATATTCAAAGTTACCGTTCAAATAAAGTGTGCTTATACTTGCTGGAACAGCTTCTGATGACCGGAACGGAAATCACGTTCGATGTTGGGGCGTTATCCAGGACGTGACCCTATCCGTTTCGACTCTTGTTTATCCACTGCCAAACTACAAATCTAGACAAAATGGTCAAAAGGTCGAAAGTAACAATTGTAAACAATGACTTAAAACGTAAGTTTCCTGGAAATGTCATGTTGCTAACATCTATATCTACTACCGAAGGTAATTACTCTCTGTATCTATTTCTGGTGCTAGTTTGTTTGTGGGAGCTAGCAGACTATTTTGTCTAGAAATCAGCATTATTTAATATCGTTTCAATGTATGCATTCACACATTCACCTTCAGCCAAACGAAAGAACAAGCATTCCTTGTCGTCAGCTAACGACACACTACTGGAATTAAAAATTATTTGGTCAAACCAATCAATAGCAAAATGTTTGTGAAAAATCTGCGATCTCTGAAAAAAAAAACTTCTGATCTCTGATGTTGAATGATCGACAGAATGACAGGTGTTGGCGGATTTAACAACAAAAAACGTTGGTCTATTTTAGCTAGTTATATTCAAGTTTCGCCGATGCAAATCAAGTATAAAGTTGATCTAAAAAAAAGACCGCCGCTGAAGATGCCCTTAGTTCATCAGTTTTATTCAAACACAAATTTAAGTTGAATTGATTCCTATTTTGTATTGGTATAACTACAAATATTTTTTTGCGTGTTTGGTGTGAAACGGGCTTACACGATTTGTTTACAAATGCTTTTAGGTCCTATTCTACCCTGGGCACCTGCAAAACCTTGGGGTAATTTAACTTCATCTACCAGGTCCCAGGGCTGGTCTGGTTCCTTACCATTTTGGAAAGAAGCACACTCTACTGTTGCCTGATCAATGATAATGCAGCCCAAAAGTGCTTCTGAAAATCCGAAGGCGAAAAACAGTCACGCAAAATGGAGTAATGCCTTGTTCAGACTACAGAGTTATAACATTTTATAACGGTTGTCAAATCATTTCAACAAGAAATTCGTCATCAAGATGGGCTTATAACATGTCATAAACACAGGACTGAAGCGGCTGTCATCCACGAACAACAATCATGAAGCCGAAAACTTGGTGCTGCGTGTGGTTGGTGCTAATTTGACAGCTCGGTTTTCTTGAAGGCTATATGCAGCATACACAATATTCGCGGCGGAGGTTGTCGTGTTTGTGTCGTTAATTTGATTCGAGAGCAACATCTTCCGTATTGTATTTAGTGCAGTAGTTATCACAACGATAGTATTTTTTCATTGTTTATCAGCCAGGTATTAAATGTTTTATCAAAATTACTGACACTAGTAGTTTGGTAGAAAACATATTGTTAAGAAATATAATCCTTTGTGAACCGAGCTTAAAATGTTGAAGCATCACTAGCGCCCACCAAAAGTGGCAGGCTTCAAGAACTAACGCTTTCTTCAGTTCTCTGGTCATAAGCCTATCTTGATGACGAATTTCTTGTTGAAATTATTTGACAACCGTTATAACATGTTATAACTCTGTAGTCTGAACAAGGCATAAGTTCAAATTATGATTTCGAATTGCTTTTTCATTTATGTTTTGACTCTACTCGGAGAGGGTTATTCCGAGAGTCGAAGTGACGTTTGTCACTTGGTGAAGTGAGAAAAGTCACCTGCGTGATGTGATTCGCCATTTGATTTACCCAGAAGAGTCACGTCACTGCAGGTGACTTTTATCACTTTACCAAATGACAAAAGTCACTTCGACTCTCGGAATAACTCTCTTTTTATTTTTCAGCAAGAAACAGATGAACAAGCAATAATTTGGACCTTATTACGGGTATCACTGCCTTGTGGCTTTTATGGAGCAACATCCTGAATTAGCCAAAGGAAATACATTTGTTAGTTCGCGAGAATCGGTTACAGCTCTATGGTGGACGGTTACAGACTCATTGAAGAGTCTTTGTCCTCCCCGTTCCGTTGCAAAGGTAAGTTAATCTGCTGCTAGTTGTTCCCTTGCATCTGGCATATTTGGACGGTTTCTTAACAAATTACTTACCTCTGTGGCAATTATCCCTAATTGCGGGTTTTTTTTTTTTTTAAAGGGTATACCCACTTAAATCACCGACAAACCGACATGAATGACAATAGAAAATGTCTTAATATTTCTGTTCAAATCATATTACTGACATCTATCTTCGTGTTCGCTGAGAACGTTTATTGAAGACACGAACACGCTTGGGAACTTGATAAGAAGGTTCATGTCTGAGCAATTCTGGACAAATTAATTTTATCTAGATAAAATGAATCTATAGGATTTGACAGATGGGATCGCTGCACATTTGAATCGGTCGTTATGGATTCTTGATCGAAAGTGAAGATTGAGCTTCATGTCGGTTTGTCGGTGGTTAAATTGCTTTCACTTTCAATAAGCTGTAACATTTAGCCCTTTGGGTTGGTTTCAAAGAAATTTGGGGTGAAATGACCTCGGGGTGTGTTGTTTTCACTGGGTGTGTTTCATTGTGAAATGGGGCGTGGTTTGGAAAATGGAGTGGAGGACAGCAAGTGCGCGAGAACACTTTGCACACGCACCTCGACAACCCACTTCTTTCGCACCGAGCCATCGGAAAGATGTTGAAAATTCACCGGTCTACAGTATCTCGTGTCATAAAACGTTTCGGGGAACGTTTAACTGTCGATCGAAAGAAGGTGAGTGGTAGAAAAAGTGTTCCGTACTGTGTGAAGGATCACAAGCGAGTGGTTGCTGCCTTTAAACGCAAACCCCTACTGTTCCGATCGGGATGTCGCGAAAAAGCTGCACTTGACCAAAAGTTTCGTGCAGAAAGCCAAGAAACGAGCCGGACTCCGTTCATTCAAAGTTCAGAAACCTCCAAACCGCAATGAAAAACAGAATAGGACAGCTAAAACACGTGCGCGTAAGCTGTACACACAAATGTTGACGAAACCATACTGCTGCATCATGGGCGATGAAACACACGTAAAAGCGGACTTTAAACAAATTCTCGGCAACCAGTATGTGACTGCGAAAGACAAGTTCGATGTTCCAGGGTCTCTCAGGAAACAGCAAGTGTCAAAGTTCCTCAAGAAATTCATGATTTGGCAGGGGATTTGTTCGTGTGGTAAACGGAGCAAGCCTTTCGTGACAACTTCAACTGTAAATGGTCACAATGAATGAATGAATGAATGCCTGAAAAAACTACTGCCTCCGTTTCTCAAAACACACAACGTTCCTACAATTTTTGGTCAGACCTAGCCCCTTGTTACTACTCCAAGGATGTTCTGGAGTGGTACAAGACGAATGGTGTCAATTTCGTGCCGAAGGATCTTAATCTCCCAAACTCTCCAGAGTTGCGGCCAATTCAAAAATATTGGGCTATAATGAAGCACGAACTTCGTAAGCATCCTAAAGTTGTCACTACAGAACAGGAAATGTTGAAGTCATGGTTGAAAGCGGTAAAAAATGTCGGTTTAAGCGTTGTACAAAATCTTATGGGTGGTATTAAGAAGAAAATTCGGACTTTTCGAATCTTAATTACCAATGCAATAATGCTACTTTAGCAATGTCTTATGGCATTACAAAAGATATAGCATTAGTTCGATCTTAGTGGTGCCCTTTTCAGCATTAATCCAACTTCAATGATGCACTAGACGTAATGCATATGCCCTATAAATGCATGCTATTACAGCCTCGTGGTTACTTGGGTGGTTCATTGCGTACCAGGTTTTGGCAAATACTCGCCATTTTTCCTTTTTTAATTGATCGAAAACCACACGATAGCAAGATAAATTCAGCTAACGATTTGACATTAGGAGTTTACAGTTAACAGAACAAATTGCACTGGACTTAAAACTGTTACTTTATGCTTGACATAATGTGTAGCAATCATTTAAAACAAAAATTCGAAAAGATTTCACCATAGGTGGAAAAATTCGGGTTTTCTATGGACGAAACTATGAAAGTTTCTGCAAGAAAGATTTTTTAATTTAAGCGTCAGTATTCTGCGAACGGGTTTACTATAAAAAACGCTATAAACCTTAAAACAAACAACTGTCTGAGCCTGTGCACGCTATAAAAAATGGCTTTTGGGGGGGGCCATTTTTTTAAGGGTTTTTTGGGGGTGGGGGCCAACAACAAAAAAAAGCTCACAGCTGGGGGTGCGACACATCTAAATCCAGATTCAAGATGATCGAAAAATCTCACGCTAGCGAATCAATCTTTGAAAAATCTTGTTTCAGCTTGTGAATCTTAATCCATCTACTTGCATCTTTTTGCAGTAAATCTTTAAAATCTTCATCAAAATCTTTAAAATCTTCTGTCTATCTACTAAGCGTGCGCACATCGCACAAAAGCATAACAAAAAATATTCTGCATCTGAGATAGAGTCGCACCCCCTGGCTCACAGCTACAGTCAAAAAGACAAAACAATTATAGCAGCGTGCACAGGCTCATTCCATCGTTGGGGGCCGCTCATTTACCACATATACTTTTAGGGGCCTTTAAGGGGAAGGTGTGGTTAATGTCTACACAGTTCGAACGAAACATGTAAATTTATGACGACTTAGATGTAACAGATTTACCTCCGTCATATCCAATAGAAATTTGAGTGTGATCTGAAATTTACAGCATAGAAAAATTTTAGCTGTAACTTTACTTGTACTTCATGAATAAGTGCTATAAGTTTAAAATCTGCTTTAATCTACCGGTCAAATATGTTGGGATTCGAAAATGCAGATTATTTGCTTGTTTTTTTTTTTACCTAAAACGTAAAATGAACACGTTATTGATAAAAAAAATTATATTGGATTTTTATGAAGTTTTCTACAAACAGATTCCATTTGTGTTCAATAGTTTTTTTTTTCACTCATCGACAGAGAACAAAGTGCAGTCAAATGACTCTTTTTCAGATGATTTCCGAAGAATCTGTACTATTTGAAGGCGAGTTCACATTTTTCTACCGGGCACTTGTAAACATGCAGATTTCGGTCAATTCGAACGTGGCTCGTGGAATCCAACACACTTCCGCTGCGATTTCCACAGTCACACACATTTTTTTCGAACAATTTGTGTTCAGCTCATGTAAATTTCAAGCGTTTGAGTTGGAAAATAAGAGCGCTTCGTATGAATATATGTTATCGATTGCAAATATGAATTCAGCCTAGAATATTTTTTTAAATGTGATACAGTTTTACATGAACTTGCTATTTACGGTGTTTTGAATTGAAAAATATGTTCAACGATTAATTCGAAAAAAAAGTCGACGAGTTTTCAGCGATGGTTTCGACACAGACCAGGGGGTGCGACTCTATCTCAGATGCAGAATATTTTTTGTTATGCTTTTGTGCGATGTGCGCACGCTTAGTAGATAGACAGAAGATGTTAAAGATTTTGATGAAGATTTTAAAGATTTACTGCAAAAAGATGCAGCACGATGCAAGTAGATGGATTAAGATTCACAAGCTGAAACAAGATTTTTCAAAGATTGATTCGCTAGCGTGAGATTTTTCGATCATCTTGAATCTGGATTTAGATGTGTCGCACCCCCAGACACAGATAGATGTTTAAGCAAGAACAAAATTAATCGATAACTTTGTGTAAATTTTCAAATCTCTAACAATCGCTAGCGTTAGCAATCGCTTCGATCGAGAGAGAAAGAGAGAGAGAGAGAGAGAGAGAGAGAGAGACAGAGAGAAAGAGAGAGAGAATTACACCGTCTTGAACCAGTTGCTGCACAGACTGAACACTTAACATTATACAAAGGACAACACAACGCCCGGTGGACCCATAGAGTAGGGACAATATCGAGTTCCGTCAGCTGGAGCGGGAATCGAGCCCTCACTTTGTGACAATCCACATGAACGACGAGTGGATTAACTTTTCTGCTCTCACCCAAAGTATTTTACAATACCCTTCCGATTTTGGCAACAAGATTAAACTATTCTAGACTTGATCTGGAATGAAAAAAAAAAAAAAAATAAAAACTCGATTTTCCCCAAGTTTTAAAATCGAATCCCATTAAATAGGAACCATGCTGAAATCTAACGGGTACTGTAATGTGTCAAAATATTCATTTTACAGTTATGTTGGATTTTTATATGACAACCACGGAGTTTGTTAACTGTTTTTACTGAAAATGTTCTTTTTCCCCCCGCCCCCCCCGCCCCAACTAAAATTTAATTTTGGTTTTTATTCGGAAATGGAATGTAGAACCAACGATAAACGATTACATACTCGTGTGCTTTTCAGAAATCGCAAACGTAATTTGTGATTGACCCTCGGTCCCTTTCATGTCATTTATCGTAATTTTTGAACACATCTTGAATTGTCAAGATTGACAAAGAGAAACGTCAGTGTGATGTCTGTTTCCAACGTACATAAAGTACAAGGTATTGTAGTCGCTGCAATGTTTATGTAGTGGTATGAAAGAGACAGAAGCAAAAAAAAGTTATGAAATGTCTTCAGAAATGCATGAAATTTAAGCAGTTTCGATTCAAAAGCCAGCCAAACGCATGTTTCTTGCTTGAATTTCTGCATGTAGGTATTAAATAACTCTTGTACGTTACTTAAGTGTACAAATTGATTGGATGAATACGTTATTACTGAATATTTTTGAGTCAATTAGCGCTGATATTTGAGGTGTTCGAAAACGCGATGATAATTGTTTCTCAATTTTGAGTATCACACTTATTCAGGCATTTTTTCTGAATAATTTTAAGAAAAAGCTTATTTTTTTAAATAAAGTTAAAGTATACCAATTTTATTATTTTAATAAAATCTGCATGCGTACGTAAAAACTGAAGAATTTAATTTTTATGATTATGATTATCATATTGTTTAATTTCACTTTAAGCCTGGCTAGAATCACTGTTTCAGGAAGATCCACAACGATTTAAACTCTAAAATTAGATAAAATTTACACAACTAGAAGGAACTTCGCGGTGTCTCATTACAAACATAGATGTTTGTTTGCCATCCAGTTTCACTCATATTTGAGTAACATTAAAAACGAGTAACTTAGAAACGTTAAAACCGAACGTACCCTAAATTGAGTTTCATTTCCAAAATTCAATTTGCGTAATCCCCATTTTATTTTTATTTTGGTATGAAAACGAGTGTCGGGCCCTAGGTCGGGCCCACTGTTTTTCGAGCATTACTCGAAAAAAAAGCATTAAAGGAATTAACGAACAAGAAAATATTTGTTTTTTTTAATTTTCCATAATCCATAAAATGTTTTTTCCGGCTTATAGCCCTGTATGCAGCTGGCAAGTAAAGACCAGAAGTAATTCTTGCCATTTTTACCGAAAGTAATTTCGACAACTGCTCCAGTATGGGTGAAATGTCAATCTTCCTTGCAAAATAATCGAACCGAATATTATTCCACAAAAAAAAGAGACAGCTCCATGTAGTTTACATGAGCAGACGTTACAGACGTTATGAGACCGTCTTCAGTTTTTCCTACTTTCAACTGCATAAGGCTAGTATGCAGCTGACAAGTAAACACCTGAAGAAATTTTTGCCATTTCTACCGAAGTAATTTTGACAAATGCTCCAGTATTGGTGAAATGTCAGTTTTCCTTGTGGAATAATCGAACGGTATATTATTCCGCAAGGAAAAGTGACAGTCCCATTTAAATAACATGGGCCGGCGTTACTAACGTTACGAAGTTTGCCCTCCTTTTCAGCTGCATACAAGGTAAGTAATTCCGACCGCAATAGCATTTCTCGACCAATACTTGTCCTATTCTAATGCACATTACTTTTGAGCTGCAAACTAGCCTATACAAGGGAAGAAATTTCAATTCAGTGGACGCAGTGGTTCTTCACAAAAAAAAAAAGAAATCTCGACAGTAAAACCAACATTACTTTTTCAGCAAGCATTTCTTGACCATTATTTGTCCTATGCTAATGCACATTACTTTTGAGCTGAATACTGGCCTTATCCAAGAAATTTTCCTCCTGTGATTTTTTTTATGATTATATTTTCCGAACGATTGAGAAAATTTCACTGAAGTTAGGAAAAAAAATTGTTCTACGATGAAGCGTTCTTGAGTTATGAATATTTGAATTTGGTGAGGTTCTTGAAAATCGGAAAACTTCAATTTGCGTCTTGCCTTCGAAAACCTCTACCTGCCAAATTTGGTTCCATTTGCTTGATTAGTTCTCGAGTTATGCAGAAACTTGTGTTTCATTTGTATGGGAGCCCGGCCCCCTATACCAGAGAGAGAGAAGGGGTCTCGAACCACCGGAGAAACATTTATTGCCTTTAAAATCCCCGCAAGCCAAATTTGGTTCCATTTGTTTCATTATATCTAGAGTTATGAAGAAATTTCAGTTTCATTTGAATGACAGCACCCCTTCTAGGAGAGGGGAGGGGTCTCAAACCACCATAGAAACATTTTTAGCCACCAGAAAACCCCACATGCCAAATTTGGTTCCATTTGCTTGATTAGTTCTTGAGATATGCAGAAACTTCTGTTTCATTTGTATGGGAGCCTCCCTTTCTAGAGAGGAGAGGGGTCTCAAACTACCATAGAAACATTTCTTGCCTCCAAAAACTTCCGCATGCTAAACTTGGATTCTTTTGCTTGATCAGTTCTCGAGTTATGCAGAAATTTGTGCTTCATTTGTATGGGAGCCCCCCCTTTCAGAAGAGGGAGGGGTCTTTTATTATCTTAAGAACCTTCCCCGGCCCCAAAAACCCCTGCATACAAATTTTCACGCCGATCGGTTCAGTAGTCTTCGAGCCTATTAGGGTCAGACAGACAGACAGACAGACAGACAGAAATCAATTTTTATATATATAGACTAGCTGAACCCGGTGCGTGCGCTGCTACGCTTGCAACTAAATAAAGGAAAATTTAATATAACTGGCACGCTTATGGTTTTTTTCTTCGAAATGAGTTTTTTTTTCTTGAATAAGCAGGGGTTCAAACTTCTATCAAAACATGCTTCGTACCCGAGAAATACACGTTTTGTGTTTAAGTAATCTGGATAATTCTTGTTTTTGGTAGAAATTTGTGTTTCATTTGTATGGGAGCCCTCCCTTCTAGAGGGGGGTGGTTTCTCAAACCACCATACAATCATTGCCTTCAAAACCCACCACATGCCAAATTTGGTTCCATTTGCTTGATTTGTTCTCGAACCATCACATTGGGCTCATCGATCATAATAAAAATTTGAGTATCATTTGTTTGAAGCCCCCCCCCCTTCTTCAGAGAGGGGAGGGGTCTTGAACTACTATAGAAACATTCTTGCCTTCAAAACCCCCCACATGCCAAATTTGATTCAATTTGCTAGATTAGTTCTCGGGTTATGATGAAATTTGTGTCTCATTTGTATGAGAGCGCCCCTTCCTGAGAGAGAAGGGGTGTCAAACAATCATAAAAACCTTTTCCAGCCCCAAAAACCCCTTGATATAAATTTTCACGTTGGTCGGTTCAGAACTTTCCGAGTCTATAACGGTCTGACAGACAGACAGACAGAAATTCATTTTTATGTATATAGAAATCTAGCCTCCAAAAAAAACCCCATATGCTAGAAGTGGTTTCATTTACTTGATTAGTTCTTGAGTTATGCAGAAATTTCCTTTTATTTGTATGGGAGCCCCCCCCCCCTTCAAAATGGGGAGGGGTATTGAACTGCCATAGAAACATTTCTTGCCTCCAAAATCCACAAAATGCCAAATGCCAAATTTGGTTTCATTTGCTTCATTGGCTCTCGAGTTATGCTAAAAATTATGTTTGTTTATTTTTATGGGAGTCTCCCCTTCCAGAAGGCGTAGGGGTCTCAAACCACATTAAAAACATTTATTTCTCTCAAAAACCTCCACATGCCAAATTTTGTTCCATTTGCTTTAATTTTTATCGAGTTATGCAGAAATTCGTGTTTCATTTGTATGAGAGACCCCTCTTTCAGTGAGCGGAGGAGTCTCAAACCACAATAGAATCATTTTTTGCCTTCGAAAACCCCACCTGCCAAATGTGGTTCCATTTACTTGATTAGTTCTCGAGTTATGCAGAAATTTGTGTTGGATTTGTTTGTAAACTCCCCTCCCTCCCCCTTCCAGATGACGGAGTGGTCTCAAACTTCCATAGAAACATTTCTCTCCTCCAAAACCCTCCACATGCCAAATTTGGTTCCATATGCTTGATCAGTTCTCGAGTTATGCACAAATTTGTGTTTCATTAGTATGTGAGCCTCCCTTTATAGAGAGGAGAGGGGTCTCAGAACTAACATAAAAACATTTTTTGCCTCCAAAAACTTCCGCATGCTAAATTTGGGTTTCTTTGCTTGATCAGTTCTCGAGCTATACAGAAATATGAATTTCATTTGTATGGGAGCCTCCCTTTCTAGAGAGAGGAGGGGTCTCAAGCTACCATAAAAACATTTTTTGCCTCCAAAAACTTCCGCATGCTAAATTTGGGTTTCTTTGCTTGATCAGTTCTCGAGTTATACAGAAATATGTATTTCATTTGTATGGGAGCCTCCCTTTCTAGAGAGGGGAGGGGTCTCAAACTACCATAAAAACATGTCTTGCCTCCAAAAACTTCCGCATGCTAAATTTGGGTTTCTTTGCTTGATCAGTTCTCGAGTTATACAGAAATATGTGTTTCATTTGTATGGGAGCCTCCCTTTCTAGAGAGGAGAGGGGTCTCAAGCTACCATAAAAACCTTTTTGCTTTTAAAAACTCACACATGCTAAATTTGGTTTCTTTTGCTTGATTAGTTCTCGAGTTGTGTAGAAATATGTGTTTCATTTGTATGGGAGCCCCCCCTTTCAGAAGAGGGAGGGGTCTCTTACTATCTTAAGAACCTTCCCCGGCCCCAAAAACCCCTGCATACAAATTTTCACGCTGATCGGTTCAGTAGTCTCCGCGCCTATTAGGCACAGACAGACAGACAGACAGACAGAAATCTATTTTTATATATATATATATATATTGAGTAAGATCGAATGAGCGTGTATGTGAGAATAATATGACAGCTGGCAATATGCTTTACCTTGTTCTCAAGGTACTTTGGTCTTTGTTTGCAGAACGAGGGAACGGCATAGCATAACAAGATCTGTCAACCCGTTTACTGGGGAGTGCTCATTCGAAAGGGACCGATTTTAATTTTTGAAAAGGACACTGAAATGAAAAAATATTTGTACCAACTGTTCCATCTTAACATTCTTCTTTGGTAGAACTAACAAATCTATTCTTTGTTACACCGAAATTGATTTGTACTTTTCAAGCACGAAGCCTTAGTTGACACAGAAAGAACACTCTTTCATTGTACGAAAACAATGCAAAATGCTATTTTGTTATCAATAAGAATGCATGGTTACATGATTGACTGACAGAATTTCTATATCGACTCAGTATGTAATTGAAAAAAAAAACGCAAACCACGAGTTGTTCAGAATCTTTTTTTTAATATTTCTGAAATGAGGTTCGAACCTGTATTTTTGGGAAGACTTGTTATTGAATCCGTGGTTGATCTCACCAAGCCATGTTGACTCGTTAGAAGTTACTTGATTAATGAGTATGAACTTATAACTCTCGATAGCGCTTTGATTTTTATTTTGGGATAAATCAATGATTCCAGCCCACCCAAGCAGCAAAACCAACATGTATGAGTACGATTGAAGAAAAGCAGTGATAGGTTGGTCTTCACAAAATTCATTTCGTGCATTGTACAAAAAGGTGTAATGACAGTATTTCACCAAATGACAAGCATAAGGAATGTTTCATACAAATTTCGAGGAATTTATTCTATGAACAAAAATTCATGTTTACGAAACATGGTAAAGGAAATTCACGAAAACAAATTTTCAGTGCATATACTGACAAAGCCACACCGCAAAAACATCGTTTTTTTACTCACCGTGCTCACGCCGTTTCAATAGAATTTTTTTTAATGGTTATTCATATAATAAGTGGTTAGCTTTTAACAAACATACATTTTGAGTTTTGGTGGTTTATAGCTTATGGTTTGTATCCTCTTAACTTACCTGCAGTTTAATGATTTTCTCTGTTTTATCTAAACAGGAAAATCATGCATAACTGTACAAACCGACGTAAGTTGCGATTGTAAGCAAGCTGTGATTTTTGTGATAAATTGTTGCTAATTGTATTCTTACTACACGAGTAATAAGAAATAATTTAGGAAGTTTTATTCATCAATGACGAAAAGGAATTCATATGCGTTCTATCTGCTACTCCTCAATATTTTTAAAATAATTCAGATACACTGGTGCATCTGCGTTTTGAAATTCGAACCGATTTTTCGGATATGATCCAAGTGAAACACGATCTGTCGAAACGGTATAGTGTCGATGGTATAGTGTCGCCGTACCAAGTGGAGTGTATCTGAGTAGTATAAAACAAAAACGGTGTATTATTAAATGTTATTAAAATTGTTGTTCAAATTCGAGAAAAACCATCGTTTTGCATAATTTTCTCTTCGTGGTTATTGCAGCGGCATTTATTTAGTTTTGTTCGTTTGTTTCTGTTAATTACATTTATGGCACAACTAGATAACAATAAATCAATGAACGGCTAATAATTTACAAAAATCATTGCGCAATTCACACAATGTGCACTCACCAGCAGAGCACTTTTCCGAAATCAAGTTTAGAATGTAAGTAATGAACATCGACTTTAATAGTAGCTTTCTTCTGGGTTCATGCGAGTGTTCTCGACTTGTTGTGGTATGTATTTGATTGATGAATTTCCTACCAATGTATGTCCTTGTGTATGTATGCGATGCGAGTGATCGAGTGAGCATAAAAAAAAAACTACAAAAAAGCTTCATGGTGAGATGTGGTGGTTCGCCGGGCTGGTGGACCGGTGGTGAGGATCACAATTAATTTTCTTCCATAATATTGGTTTGCCATACTCGCCGTGTCACTTGGAGAAAGTAAGCCACTATACCTTTTTATGAGTGGCTCCAATACCATCCTTACTATTGGTTTAAATCGGTTCAAATCGGTTTTCCAGGATTATAGAGAATCTTTTTGTTTTTCCAATGAAAAACCACCACCACACTTTGTGAGTGACCCCAATAGCATCCTCAGTGTTGGTTTAAATAGGTTCCAATCAGAAATCGGTACTAATATTTAAATATTTCACTAAACGCCGCGTGGATTCAGCTTATCGTTTACCAAAAAGAATCCTGCTGCCACCCAAACCTGTTATCCAACATCCCAGTGAAAGGGCAGAGGCGGGCTCGGCTTCCAATAAAAAGAGTATCACGTCGACACATTCCTACCCTTTTCTTATTTGACATGCATTCGGGTGAAGCAGGCGCCAGTATTGCCTTAGTTTGGGATGACCAGTTTTTACACATTGAGGATGTATGCTCGTCTCAACCATCGTCTGTTGGTTCTCTGTGTTATAACAGCTGATCTGGCAGCAACGGAGTAGCAACCTTGGGCGGTCAATCATGCTCATTATCTTGCTCATGCTCATAGAAATCGATAACATCTTTGAATAGGATAAGACCACTGCAACTTCTCGCACTGATTAGCATGCTGTCTTGCTTTCTCACACGCTTATCAAATTACTGGTCTGAAAATCGGATACGATTCGCCTTGTTTCACCAGGATTATATCGTGGCATGTGCTCCATTAATATTTCATGGGTACAGAAACAATATTTTAAAATACTGAATCAAACTGTAAGATATGATTAACATATATTTTCAATAACACGAAACTACAGTACCGTAAAAAGGGATATTTTTGATCGGGGGGTAACATTGATCGGTTTGGCCCTTTTATTATAAATTTTAAATATATTTTTTTTGTTGTGTCTCGTGGGGGGTTTAATTTATTTTGTTTGTTTTGGGGGCTTATTTGGTTCGACCCACAAAAAAAATTTTTAAAATTTTTTTTTTGTTTTTTTTTTTTTTTTTTTTTTTAATATTTTTTATATATATAAATGTTTTTTGTGCGTTTTTTTATTTTATTTTATTTGTCGTCAATCATATATGTAGACCGGTTTTACATTTTTGCCTTAATTCTACTTTTACAGATATTCTGAGAAAATTGCTTTTTTTAGTTGATTTTTATTCATTGTTATATCAATTGTGGTGCAGTATTTGTTATAGCAAGACATCATCTTATTTATGGGTCCGTTTTTGGGCATAGTTAGTTCTTTGATTATTCATGTAGAATAAATTCCTGTTTCTTAAGTGACGGGTGGGAGCGTAGAAGTTGAGCTTCTCTAAAATATCTGCGTCATTTATTCTTTGCCCAATAACATCGTTTATAAATGATAGAGTCGCAAACTCACGTCGTTTTTCAAGACCATCTATTTTAATTAACATACATCGAGATTCATAAGAAGGTAACCGAAAAGAGTTGGGTTTACTATTTTAAAAAAAATCTCAGGGGGGTCCGCTTTTTGTTTTTTTTTTCTTTTTCTAATAACTAAAAGAAGGCGGTTGCGTTCTTTTCATTGAGGGGAAGGGGGAAAAACCAAAACATAAAAAATAAAAAATAAAAAATTGCAACAAAAATTAAAAATTAAAAAAAAAAAAAAAAAAGAAACCCCCCTGCTGGGTCCCTATGCACGTAGTTCACTTATTCAAAATATCACGCCGGCGATCGCCACACGCCACCCGATATTGACACGATGTATAGACGTGAAATTAGATGCCACATAGCGGCAACAAAACTGACAGATTTGCCTTTTGCTAGTTGCTTATTGTCATTTGGCGATTCTTTTTAAATTGACAGTTGCGGAACGCTGAGGTTTAAGCTTGAATGGCTGTGGTTTAGATTACATCATAAGTAATTTTAATATTTTTTTTCTGTGTACGATCGATACAAATGTTCAAACATTTGTAAAGCCCAGTATCGACTAAAAAAAGTAGAGAGGTTACGGAATTTTGTTCAATATTACCAAGCGGAATTATGACAATTGATCTGCATGGGACGAAATGTCACCTTCACTTACGGAATAATCGAGCGGAATATTTTTCCGAAAGTAAAAGTGACAGCTCCCATTAGTTTGCATGGAAACCTTACAATTTCCAATTTTATTTTTCGTTCTTTTTAGGTGGATACTGCTGAAGAAATTTCTTTTAGATTCTTTACTTTTCCGTTTCAGTAAACGGAATTTAACATGGGTTTGGGATAGAAAAAGATTTCTTTCAAACTCGATTCGGGACTTAAGGGGGGGAAATTTAATTTAGTAGATGTAGTGTGGTCATGGTGTGTGTTGTGGTATATTTCATTGTTTTTTTCTATCACCAAAAAAAATAATATTTTTGTTGTATAAAAAATAATTCCTCTTCTTACTTTTTTATTTTCGTATAAATAAAAAAGTAAAGTGAAAAGGTGGCAAAAAAGCGAATTTCGTTTTTGTATTTTTTTATATCTTGAGAAATCACATGATTCAGAAAGGCAATTTTGCCCATCATAATCCTCTAAGCGTTTTATGGTATAAACGATGCCATCCCAAGTAACAATTTCAGTTCTATTCCAGCCGTATAGCACTCCTCCCGGCTTTGTTGATGACACTACATTCAAAACTGTTTTGTCCACCAACACCTCCTCTATGCATCTTTAAAGCCAAAATATGTACAAAGTGGCCCACTCTATAGACGGTTGTGAAAACAAATTAATAAAACCTTTCTAAGACCATAAAGATTTTGAAAATGTTCTAGTGAAAGCTGTTATGACCACTTGAGAACCATCATAAAACCTATTGACCGCCATCAAAACCAGCATAGGGCTGAATGGCCACAGCTGTCAAACTTCACGGCGATATCGTGGTTGGTTTTTGTTGTTTTGCTTTGTTGCTCTTCTGATTCATTCAACAGTAAATAATGGCTAAGAAAAAAGTTCTACTGTTGCGGGAAATTATGATTGATAGCAAAATATACAAAAGAAATTGAGTTTTTTTTATAGCGTATCATGCTCCAAATCATATGCGCATTAAATTTTATGGTGAATATTGGCACGATAAGAGCTGAAAATTAATGCGCCTTGGAAATTATGCGAGTTTACAACAACAGAAACAAAATTGAAAGAAATATATTCGGTAAATTAATCATGAAACTCCTGAAAATTGATAGAATTCAATAAGGTTATCTAAACGAATACCAAAGTTGGTCTCAGATCTACATTTCAATTGTATTACATTTAAAATTTGGTGTATTTATTATTTCATATATTTCAATATGGCGACTGCAAGAAATCACAGTTTTGCCAAAAAAGCCAATTTATCTTAGCAATGGCTACTATAACTATCTGGTCGCTTGGTAGCTTTCCTCAATGCCAGTTAGCCGTTTAATGCATTTACTGGAGGCAAAATGGCTTTAAAATGCTTTTTCAACTGACCATAATAAGATAATATGAATGAGTCCTAAAACGGCATTTCAAAACAGAATTTTATGAGTTAATAAAGTCAAAATAAAACCTTTGATAGGAGTAAAAGGAATTTTAGAAGTCAAGGGTTTAAGATCGTTGTAAAGAAGCTGTGTAGGTTCTTATAAACCTGACTAAAATTTGAAACCTATTGGCATCTCTTGCTGCCATAATAAAGCCGAATTGATTTCTAGTGGCTTTCATAAAACTTTAATAAAACTTTATAAAGCTGGATGGTTTTGGCAATGTTACTTGGGATGCAAGGGTGTGCACGCGGTTGGCAGTGCACAGATTCCATGAAACAAATTTATCGGTGTGTATTTAGTGCCTCGACAGTGGGAGCAACCGTTGTTCAAAAATTTTTTTATATGGGTGGGTAGTCCAAAGGGTTGTGGAACTGTTGTGGTTTGTGGGTGGTATTGCGGTGTCGGTGTTCTTTTTTTTTTTTCTCTTGTCTCCCTCTCTTATAATTTTTCTTTTTTTTTTCTTTCTTTTTTTTTTAACAAGTGGGGCGGGGGATTTTTTTTTTTTGTGGGGGGGGGGCGGGGAAGAAGTGGGTTGTTTTTTTTTTGAAGCCACGAACACGGTTGGGAACTTGATAAGAAGGTTCATGTCTAAGCAATTCTGGACAAATTAGTTTTATCTAGATTATTCTATAGGTTTTGACAGATGGGATCGCTGCACATTTGAATTGGTCGTTATGGATTCTTGATCGAAAGTGAAGATTGAGTTTTATGTCGGTGCTTTTATTCCATTCATTTCAACTTGTGGAAGTGGCTGAATGCTTACTATCTAAGGCCGTCACGCTGGCGGCCGCGGTTCGAATCTCGGTTCCATAACGAGATCGTTTTTTTGTTTTGTGAGCCATTGAAATTTCGAACTCCAAGCTCACTCTCAACACTCCACAACCTCACGCACACATTGAATTTTTCAATTGATATTTTTTTTTCGAATTTACGATCCATTACGAGAAATCAACCAAAATCATGTGAAATTGCACAACCTTGCTTTTTTATTTTGGGTGTAGAAAACTATTTTTGTTAAATTATTCACACACCACAAGTCACCTAACTGAGAATAGATTCAAATTCGACTCAATTGCGTCAAAAGCGCTGTCACTCAAAACAGAATATATATTGTGAAGGTGGTTTTGGTGGTGTGGTGATGTGATGTCCTGGCAATCTCATTTTTTTTTTTTTTTTTTTATTTTGTGTTGTTTTAATCAAATGTGGTATTATTTTATTGTTTTAATTGTAGATAAAGGCCATCCCGCGAAGGAGCTTAAATGATCATCGAACATTTCCCTCGCCACGCCGATGGGTGATACGAGCGGGAAATGTTCTGGAAAATTTCCCTTTTTCACATGTACGTCAACACACGGATTGACGCACGTATCAGTTGTCAGACCTTTCAAGAAATATTTTTTTTATTGAGAGCCCCCTGAGGTTTAAAAACCTGAAAAAACCTTCGCGTTTATCAAAACAGCACAGGCACGCGATGCTTTGCAGGATAGCATCAGGAGTATCCGCCCGTTTTCCTCGAAGGGGATATTATTGAAATGCATTGCGAGCGGGAGAGCAGCTCGGTGCTCTCCGTGCTCTTTCCTGCTTGTTTACCAACCCTCTGCTCTCAAGTTGTTGTTACAAAATATTTGGGATTTTCCGGAGAAATGCGTGTATCCACATGCGAAAGATCCTCCCAATTAGGTTAGGTTGGTAGAAAAAGAGTGTGGGGAAAAATTTCCCTTTGTTTTGATACTCTCGCTCTCGTTCTTCGTATGCAATATGGAAATGCACACTGGTAGAGAATGTGAGTTTGTTTACGAACGAAAGGGCAGGTAATCAGAGAGAGTGCGAGAGCAACAAAGAGAGCATAATCTATGTTGTCGCCTTGAGTTATGCCACGTGCGTGGTGCTGTCCTGATGAGAACTCGATGGTTACGAATAGACGCGCGCCATCCTTTCACTATCACGTGTCTGGCAGTGTGGTGGTTGTGTTTGGTTCACTGTTTGTTGACATCTTCGCTCATCCTCTCCGTAGAATTTGAGAATAATCTCATCAGTGAGGGTCGTGTTGGTGTGAATGTTATGCTCTGGCTGCACATTATGTGATCCACGTTGGGACCCATGCTGTGCTCGGATAATAGCGCGAGAGCATATGATATGGGTTTGGTTCGGTGGACTCTGAATTGTTGCTGTCACTTGGGTGCTTGTTTTGCACGCCCTTGCATAGGTGTATGTGCGAGCTTGAGTCGTTCGTTCGGATGCTGTGCGCTCAAGAGATCAGTACGCTCTCCCGCTCATTGGATGGCGCTGTCGGCGCTGCTTAGCGTTACATAATTTATCTTTTTTCGTTGGTTCTGCTGTTGAACGCTGTTGTTGGGGAACGTCACAGAAAGGCAAAAGCTTTGCTGCCAAGACGAGAGGCGCTGGTCGTCTTCGTTCTTCGACTTGATTCGACCTAGAGGAAAGACATTTTTGACAGCCAACTGATAAGGGAGAGGCCGTCCGTCAACGGCAAATGTATACATCTATAGAAACGAGATACGAGCGCGTGTGTGTATGCAGTAGTGTATACTTTGAGGCGTTTGCACAGTGTCCTTTCCCAAGGCATCGCGAGGAAGAGTATAGAGTTTGTGCGATATAATCATTGTGGCGGAGCCGAGAGACACGGGTGCGCAACCAAAGGCACAAGGAAACTCGAGAAGGGCAAACGAGAAGGAGAAATTTTCGCCTTTCAACTTTCTTTTCTCAAGTACACAAAAGATTTTCCTTTTCTCTGCGAAATCGTGCAGAAAATCTCGAATAGAGGTATTTTTGTAGTTTCGTTTACGCCTGAAGCCATCGGGGAGAAGTGTATTTTACCGATTGTGTGGTTTCTGCAAAATGGTTGTGAAAAACGTAATCACTGTGTAGAGAAGTCGTCATCCGAAATAGCAGCAGCAGTGGCACAGCCTTCGACGAGGGAGAGGGAGTGCAGCCAAGATGAATTTATAAGTGAAAAAGGAAATACGCCCATTTCTGATATTTCCGTTTTTTGCCTGTCTCCTGACGGGCGGATGCTGGATGCTGGTGTCGGATGCAAAAATAGGTGCTGTTGTGTTGTGTATCGATGAAAATCGGAATCAAATTAGCAGGGAAAATGAATTTATTGGTTGCTTCCGTTGTGACGACGGTGCTGCTGCTCGGTTGCCTAATTTCTGGCATCGAGATGAAAAGCTACAAAGCGACGACGAACCGAGGCAGCGGGATCAGCATAGGTGCTAGCAGTAGCAGTAGTAGTAGCAGCAGCAGCAGCAGTAGTGGCAGCGGGGGCAGCAGTGCTGCTGCTTCCGGAAAGGGTGCAGCCCGTCCCAGTGCCAGAAGGAACCAGCTGAACGTCGGCCTGCTGGTTCCGCACACCAACTTCGGTCGACGGGACTATCTGCGTTCGATCAATACCGCTGTGGTTGGTTTGACGAAGGGGCGTGGACCGAAGCTGACCTTCCTGAAGGACCATGAATTTCAAACCACCAACATACACTTTGACATGATGTCACTCACGCCCAGCCCCACAGGTAAGCCAGTTAAGCGTTCAACCGAGGTTGAAGGTTGCAGTTTTATATGCTTCATTAACCACCATTATTCCCCACCACTTCCCCACCATTCCTCTGAGCTTCCTGTAAGTGCACCTCTTCGGTTCTAGTGCATCGGTGTTTTTTTTTTTACTGTACAGTGCCGTACCGATTTTTTTTCGGCTGATCTACGAAATGAACATAACAGAAAATGTTCATAGAATGCTTTTTATTTTGAAAGCGCAGTATTTACCGTCACAATGAACGATTCAAAATTGGAATTTTATTGAAGTGGCAATAACAATTAAAACTGTAACAAAACAGGGATAAAAGTAGATCAATTTTCAGTAGTTGGGTCATTTTTTCTTCAAATTTTCCTTAAAGGGAATTTTTGGATGGCACGCTCTACCATCCGGAAATGCTCTAAAAAGGTAAATTTTGGAGACGTTGGAAAATGACCCTTGATTAGCTCTCGGAAACTTTTTCAAAACGAAGTATTTGATTTTGTAAACAAAGAGGTAAACAAAGATTCAAACGTAAATTTCTCAAACACCTCAGCGCCCCCACGGCAATCAGCATAACCATCATGTTACGAAAATATTATTCTTTGTGGTGGTGGTCCTAGTTTGCATGAAAGTGCTAAGGGTTTCATGAATATTGAGTTTGAATCTTTGTTCACAAAAATCACTCAAGTAACAAATTCAATTTTAAGGTAAACTTGAAGAAGTTTGATTATTTAACTCATTTGATAAAACCATGCATAAAACTAGATATTCTACGTAACATCGATAAAACAGCCATAAAACCCTCATAAGTTCAAAAAGGCCCATACTACAAGAGGTTCTCAAGACTATTTCCCAAGGTTCGCCTAAAACTTGATAGTTTTATCGGCACATACTTGTAATAACATTCAGGACCTGCTTAACACTATGATAAAACTACCACATGTTTTGAGGGTTTTATGATTTTCCTCTTTAAGAACACTTCCAGTCCGTCACAAATATGTTTCGAAGATTCCATTTTTGGATTCGTTCTGCTGAATGGGGAGTTGTTTTGTTTATAGAGTGGAAGCTATTAAAGAAAAAAAAAATCGATGTACATATGATTTTTCTCTTAAAAAGTGGATAGTGTTTTTTTTTGCCTGCAATTGATAAATTTTTCATGCGACGTTCAGTTTATTAGTAATTTATAACATATAAATTCGAAATTTTAATGCGCTGTGTAATAATGGCTAGAACATTGATTTTAAAAAAAATTAAGGTACTTGAAAATTCAACGATTAGGTGACAAGGCTGATAAATTGTTAGATCTTGAATAAATTATATCTACAATCCATTTTAAGTTTCAAAAATGGCTACCATTCCGAGGAAATCCAGAATAGCCACGCTCGCCATTTTTTCAATGGTTTTATCTGAAACTACCATAAAGCGCAAATAAAACTAATATTTCTTGCACAAGACTAACAAGATTTTTTAAGGAGCGCGATAAGTTCATCTTTATTTATTCTATTCTTGAAAAGGATGAGTTACGCTTGAATAAAACTTGTTTGAATTGCTTAAGGTAAACAAGTCTTTCCGACAAGACTGTGAAAACTATCGTGCGATCACTGTCCTTAATGCCGCCTAGGAAGTATTATCCCAAATCATCTTCCAGCGACTGCCGCCACTAGCAAATAGATTGGTGGGAAGTTATCAGGCCGGCTTCATCGAAGGACGGTCTACAACGGACCAAACCTTCACTTTGCGCCAGATCCTCCAAAAGTGCCGTGAATATAGAGTCCCAACGCATCATCTATTCATCGACTTCAAAGCCGCATATGATACAATTAACCGATATGAACTATGGACGATCATGGACGAGAACAGCTTTCCGGGGAAGCTGACCCGACTTATCAAGGCTACGATGGATGGAACCCAGTGCTGTGTGAGGATATCGGGTGGATTATCGGGTTCATTCGAATCCCGCAGGGGGCTTCGTCAAGGTGATGGTCTCTCTTGCCTCCTGTTCAACATTGCTCTTGAAAATGTTATGCGACGAGCGGCGTTTAACATGCGAGGCACGATTTTCAACAGATCCGGTCAATTTATCTGCTTTGCCGATGACGTGGATATTGCCGGCAGAACATTTGAGGCGTTGGCAGAGCAGTACACCAGACTAAAGCGCGAAGCAGAGAAGATTGGATTGAAGATAAATACGTCCAAAACGAAGTACATGCTGGCAGGCGGAACCGATCACGACAGCACCCGACTGGGCTGCAGTATAACGATCGACGGCGATGAGTTCTAGGTAGTCGATGAATTTGTCTATCTTGGTTCACTGGTTACTGCGGACAACGATAACAGCTGTGAGATCCGGAGGCGGATTATCAGTGGATGTCGTGCCTACTATGGGCTCCACAAGCAACTGCGGTCAAACAGACTTAGCTCCCGTGCGAAGTGCATCCTGTACAAAACGCTAATAAGACCGGTTGTTCTCTACGGGCATGAGACGTGGACAATGCTAGAAGAGGACCTGCGAGCACTCGGAGTTTTTGAGCGACGGGTGTTAAGAACCATCTTTGGTGGAGTACAGGAAGACGGACTATGGAGGCGAAAGATGAACCATGAGCTCGCGCAACTCGCCGGTGAACCCAGTATTCATAAGGTGGCAACAGCTGGAAGGATACGCTGGGCAGGACATGTTGCGAGAATGCCGGGCAACTATCCTGCAAAAATGGCGTTCGACGGGAATCTGGTTGGTACAAGACGACGTGGGGCGCAACGAGCAAGATGGTCAGACCAGGTGGAGCAAGACCTAGGGGGTACAAGGTGCCCAAGGGATTGGAGAGGAGCAGCCACGAATCGAGCATTATGGAGGGATATTGTGTATTAGGCTATGTTATAGTATTGTGACGTTATGCCATGAAAATAAAATAATAAACAAGTCTTTCGTAAGATAGCCATAAGATCAGTGTGGAGAAGGCACATCATAAAGTTCTGTCCAGTTAGAATCCGGAATCACTTATTGTGTTGCAGTGGCACGGAAAGTGACCGCTGCAAGAATTCTTTTACAGCAGTTTGTTTACCTAGGCGCCCACTTTCTGTGGTATAAATGTGTTTCGTGCAGTGAGTCAAAAGTTATTCCAGATGGAAGCCTAGAGGAGAGAAAAAAAGCTGCACACCCACGTTGATACTCCAATGTGATCCGAAATAAAAATCGCAAAAACGTTGAAAATCGCCAAATCAACCGTGTATGATGTGCTCAAACGTTTTAGGGAGCAAAAGAGCGTGGATCGAGTTCCTCAAGGTAAGCGTCGTAATGGAACATATGACCGCAAGCTGAACCAGAAGGTGTTCAGAACCGTCAGAGCAAACCCTGGACTATCAGATAATGAAATCGCACAAAAATACGCTGCTGCTCGCAGTACGTCGTCGATTGTAAAACTTGCGTTGACAATCGTTTTGTGCGCATGGAACATGGAAGAAAGAAGTTGGACGCAGAGTCATACGGAAAGCGGAAGGGTAAGGGAAAAGGTAAAGCGAAATTCTGGATTGTGGAAAATCGTCGCTATAGGCAATTGATGTGTTTTTTAAGAGTTTTTGTGTTTGCGGAGTCCCGGTTCCATCGACAGTAATGGCTGGCCCATTTTGTGACATAAACTGACAAAAACTGCTTTTACCCGATAATGGGTAAATCGGGTTTACCCATTAAATGGGGAGAGGCACTTCTAGCGAAAATGGTTGTTTTTTCACTCATTGGTGGGGTTTTGCAAACGACCGTGCAAGGTGTTTTGAAATCTACCTACAAGGAAATTGTCATCAAGATAGCCTTGTATTATGTTACAACGCTGTAGTATGAACAAGGCATAAGAAGTGATAATTACTGCCTTGTTCAGACTACAGAGTTGTAACATGATACAAGGCTATCTTGATGACGTTTTCCATGTTGAAATTATTTGACAACCGTTATAACATGTTATAACTCTGTAGTCTGAACAAGGCATAACTATTATGTTTTCGCGGGCAACAGATGTCGCCCGCCAGTGGCACAAAATATTCATGAAATTCTTAACAACGATCACTTTTCCGGGTAAAACAACATAACGAGGACGTACTCAATAATTTCAGGAACATTGTCGTTCAATTTTCAGGGCAATTTGGGCCCTGGTTGTGGGCACCTGTCACCTGGTAGTGTGTGTTGGCAGAAACTCGACTTTGTTTTCTTCTTTTTTTTCAATTTGTTTTGTTCCAGAAGGTGTTTTTCTTTAAATAAAAAAAAACAGAAACAAATTGTTAGAAGAAGGGCTTAAATGTCAAAACGAAAGTAAACATTTTGTAAAATAATTATCGCATTCCTTAACATACACTCAAAAAAATCGACACGTTGTTTCCACGTGAAAAGCATGTAATTTTCGTCCACTCCCAAGTAGCAATTCAAATGCAAATTGATTTTATTCATGTTTTATGGTAGTTTTATCAAAGCATTATGGAGTTCATCCGGTTTTATCAGGGCATTTTCCAAATTATGGTGGTTTTAATTCATTAACAGTTCTTATGAGTGATTAAAGAACACTAGAAGAAAGCTTCATAAAACTACATTATTTATAAGTGTAATTCGCTTTATAAGTAATTATATAAGATACTTGATCACCCTTTCAAGACATCGTTTCGCAACTTTCATAAAACCTGATAAAAGATTTAAAAAGTGTTCTGACATTCGTCTTTAAGATGAATGTATCTTGGAAATGCTGCCATAAAACTCTCTTAGAACCAATTGATTTTCAATAAGAGCACATATTTTTGAGAAAGAACATCATGTGAAAAATAAGCAAACTGTCAAAAAGAACTTAAACTTAAAAGAATAGCAATGACATATGACACCCTCAATAAACAATTACGACCCATCCTTCGAAACTGTTTTGAAATAGTTTTCACTAGTAAAAATAATCAACTTAAAACTCTCTTAGGCTCTGCTAAAGATCCCGTTGACAATCTTCAAAAATCCGGGATCTACAAAATAACTTGTGATCATTGTGAAAAAAAAAATACATAGGACAAACCAAACGTACACTAAAAACTCGCTTAAAAGAACATATCGCAGAAGTCACTAAAGCAAACAAAGACACCGACAAAGGAATCATACACAATTTCAAATCAAACGTAGCAGAAAACATTTTGAACGAAAAACATTTCATAAACTTGAACAACATACAAATTTTAAGACATATTACAAACCCTTGGAAACTTAATGTAGTAGAAATAGTAGCAGAAGCGTAGAAATTCACATACAAAATTCCAAAAAAATACTTAACAAGGATCAAGGAAACGGGTATTCGTGGCTGTTTAAATATATACCTTCACCCCAAAAACAACACACCACACAACACAACAACAATAAAGTACCTTACTAAATTGATATTCATAGCTGTTTTTTCAAAACCTTTTTACCTACAAAATATACCTCCACAACACACGACACAACAACAATTGACAACCTACCGATCAAGGTAGGAATTTATAAAGATACCTAAACACAAAACAAGTTCACTTAACAGACACATCTCTTAGGTACAACGAACGAAAACACCACACACATTTGAGGTACACAAAAATCTACTATAAATACTAGACCTACTGTGATGTTCTCTTCTAGTCGAGCACTCGACACTGAAGAAGTCTGTAAGTCGCAGACGAAATAGGCCTATCTGTCAAAAGATAAGCTATCTGTAGTGAAGTTTAACGGAATTTGCTCGCGTTTACTAGTGATAGTTTAAAAAAGTGTTTCAGTTTTTTATTTGTTTTAGAAAAAGTGATCAAGTGAAGTGTTAATTTTAAATTTTCCTAGTATTTCAATTAAAATCGTTCCACTAATCGCTCGCAAAAGTGTTTTTTTAAAAAGTGAAGTAAAACTATCCAATATATTGAACACTCCTTCATCTCAGCCACCAACGACAATTTTTTTTCCCTTTTCTGGGGTTTCGGGGCCTTATGAAAAAAACTTATCAAAAGGGTCTATGCGTTATGCGTCCTATTTTTTGTAACGAATAAAATTAAATGGTGCAATGTGTCGCCAGTTGAAAACCGAAATGCATAACTCATGATATTTGATTTTATGCCAGTTGTGCAAGTTAAACCTAACATCTCAGGTAGTGCGTTATATGGCGCGCCCCCGTGGAAATACAGCGCAGTACTTTTGACGTAAGGTTTAATGTGCACTACGAGTGTAAAATGTTATGTTAATGTTGAATTCTCCCGAGTCGTGCATTTCAGTTCCCAATAGGCTACACAATATTTATACTCGTTGCAAGTAAAAATTGGTATATCATCTGAGCGAAAATCGATTTTTCCCATGATCCGCACGTTTAATCCAAAGTCGGAAGTAGTGCGCTGGAATCGCTCAGTGATCCACTTACACAGTGCACTTCTTCCAACGCTGGGTTCAGCGTACAGATCAAGAGAAAAATCATCTTTCGCTCAACTGATGTTTCAGCCATCGACGCAATATTATTATCTGTTCTTCTTCCCAAATCCATCGTTAGTATATTAAAGTTAGAGTTTTTTTAATGTTTTAATCGACTTACGCTGGTGATTAAAAACAAGAAATTATAAGCTGTAATTATGAACAACAATTATGCATAGGCACTTTTGATTTGAACGTTCACATTTTCTTTTCATTTATGATGTGCCTTCTCCAGACTGATTTTATGGCTATATTACGAAAGACTTGTTTACTTTGAACAATTCAAACAAGTTTTATTCAAGCGTTACTCCTCTTTTTCAAGAATAGAACAAGTAAAGATGAACTTATCGCGCTCCTGAAAAAATCTTGTTAGTCTTGTGCAAGAAATATTAGTTTTATATGCTTTTTGTGGTAGTTTTAGATAAAACCGTTGAAAAAATGGCGAGCGTGGCTATTCTGGATTCCCTCGGAATGGTAGCCATTTACATATTTATGCAAAAAAAACTCTCGTTTTTCCAATGCTACGAACAATTTCTGCTGTTTAAAATACATTTGAAACTTAAAATGGATTGTAGACACAATTTATATAAGATCTAAAAATTTATCAGCCTTGTCACCAAATTGTTGAATTTTCAAGTATTTTCTATTTTTCAAATAAATCAATGTTCTAGCAATGATTCCGTGGCGCATTAAAATTTTCGATCTTTTATGTTATAAAACACCAATAAACTGAACGTCGCATGAAAACATTATCAATTGCAGGTAAAAAATTCATGCATTTGTGGTCAATTTCACAATTAATTTACATACGTATCCACTTTGGAGAACAAACATCATATGTATATCGATGTTTTTTTTTTCTCTTGAAAAAGTCCCCATTCAGCTGAATGAATCCAAAAAAGGAATCTTCGAAACATATTTGTGACGGACTGAAAGTCTAAAAGAGGAAAATCATAAAACCCTCAAAACATGTGGTTGTTTTATCATAGTGTAAAGCAGGTCCTGAATGTCATTACAAGTATGTGCCGATAAACTATCAAGTTTTAAGCGAATCTTGGGAAATAGTCTTGAGAACCTCCTGTAGTATGGGCTTTTTTGAACTCATGAGGGTTTTATCGCTGTTTTATCGATGTTATGTAGAATATCTAGTTTTATCCGTGGTTTTATCAAATGAGTCTTGAGAACGTCTTCAAGTTTACCTTAAAATTGAATTTGTTACTTGGGCTGCCAAAGCCAGTAGTAAACACGTGGAACTCACGTAAGAGCTACGTGATTTCCACGTAAATCCGCATTCTACGTGAAAATCACATAAATGTTACGTGATATTTTACGTACAATTCACTGACACGTAATGTACACCTGATTTCACTGAAGAAGATTTGGTAACGTGTTCAGGTGAAAGTTACGTGAAATTTTACGTGGAAACAACGTGTCGATTTTTTTGAGTGTACTTAAACTGAATACTCACACTCCGCCAAAACATCATGTCAAGATCAACTGAAAAGTAATTCGCTTGCGCCTTATAACGAAAAGCATTCAGAAATGGTTGGATTCGAATGACGATCATCAATGTTTCATATGACAATCATGCAAATTTAATATGATGTTTGTTTCAAAATTGTGTGCATCATCTTTAATCACTGTGTTCCATTTGGTGACTTTTCAATTAAACATGACGTTTCGAAAATAAATTAAAATCCTCGAAGATCCCTCTGTTGTTAACCAACCGATTTTTGAGAGCGTGTTTGCCTAAACAAATTGCGTGTCTTTCAGAAACAAGTCTGCTGCAGTACATTAAAAAAAAAAAAAATACGTAGTTATACAAAATAGGAATGAATTCAACTAAAATTTTGGTTTGAATATGGACCAATAAAACTGATGAACTAATTCAACAAAACCTTTGAGTTGAAATAAAACTACATGCCTCATAGAACTGAATGTCGTGTTTTATTGTTCAAAACATGTTTTCTTAAGACTGAGATGTTGCCCATGTCATCCCGATTCAGAAGGCCACTTTGCGTTTACTGATACCAGATATTGATACTAGTCAACTGGTTTATCAGTTATCTGCAAAGAGAAACTCGTTAATAATCTGTTTTAAAAATTATAATTGATTATGTTTAAACTTACATTGAAGCCCAATTAAAAGTAAATTTGGACGCATTCAAGTGATCATAACTCAGGACTTAAACAACATACACGTAAAAACAAAAGGGTATTTATTCAGCTTTCAAACGATATAAGTTATTACATTTCACCGTTTCGAACGAACTGTCGCACTTTACTTGTGATCGATGTCATCATGATCTGCACAGTTGCTGGTGACATTGCGAACTTATTGCACTTTAAACGCATTTGTTTTGCATTTGTCACTTCTTTACCGCATCCTCGAAGTTTCCGCTTGACAATTGCCCAATATTTTTCGATCGGTCTGAACTCAGGGCAATCCGGAGGATTAATCTCTTTGGCGACGAAATTAACATTGTTTACGGCATACCATTCTAGTACCTCCTTAGAGTAGTGGCAGCTGGCTAGATCCGGCCAAAACATAACGTTGTTGTGTTGAAGGGTAGAATCCGCTTTTTCAGACACTCTTTGATGTAAACCTTCGACGCCATTGTGTGAGATGTGATGAAAACCTTGGTGTTAAGGCCACAACTGCAGATTCCTTGCTAAATCATTAGTTTCCGAGCAAACTTATCAGCAAGCACAAATTTATACCTGGAAGGGACATCCCCACGACCAGTTGCCAGGTAAAATTTTCGTCCGGGGATTTGTTTATGATCCATTTTGACATATGTTTCGTCATCCATTAACATACAGCCATCAAATTTCGCCAAAACTCGCTCGTAAAATAATCGTGCTCGCTTTTTGGCCACTAAATTTTGTTTCAGGGAGCAATTCGGATGTTTACTGGCACAAAAAGACTTATATCCTTCTCTGGAAAGGATGTTACGCACGGTGGAAAAGTTGGAATCGTATTTCTTTGCCAAATCACGGATGGAGACACCTGGGTTGCCTTTCACGTACCTCAACACCTTTCTCCTCAGTTCCTTTCTTCCTCAGTTCGTCCCTAGTGCCACTTTTATGATAGATGCGCTGTGCTCTATCCACACTCAGAGCATTCTTGTAACGTTTGATTACAAGACTCACCGTTGGCTTTGGAAATTTTAACACTTGCTATTTTTGAGGCAGACCACGAAGGATTCTCTAGATGTTTGTGCACAATTAATTTTCTTTTCTCTAGTTCCATGATCCGTAATTTCGAGAGGCGTCGATCAATCGATCAATTTTCACCAATTTCTTCGTCAATGAAACATCAACAAATGCCTGTCAAATGTGTTTTGTTCCAACCACCAGGGACGCGGTGGTGTATTAAACCGTGCGTCCAGATTTACTTTGAATCGAGCTTTAGAAAAGCAGAGGCAGAGACAGCAAATTGCCATATCGTCAGCACTGAGACACTTTTGAACACTAACAATAACAATCGGCAGGCTGACAGTATGAAAGGTGCGCTCGAAAAATAATTTGGTGATAAATTTTATCGGATTGATTTGAATGGAATTTTGAATTGATGTGGAACTTTTTTGTGAATTGCAACAAATCGAAACCTTGTTTTGAAAATACAAAATATTTTGTTGATTCAAAGCAGAGTGATTTCTTTGCGTGTAGCAGAAGCATTCCACAGGGGCATACCAATCCATACTGGTCGACTATTTCTGATTTGGATGATTTTTTGCAAAGTCATTTCTTTTCGTCAGAAACATCATGTTTTGGCATTACTTTTCCATTATTATTTACGACTAACTTTCTAAAAGCGCCTATTTTAAATTGGTTAAAAATAATTATACTCTGAAAACGGTTCGTTCAATCAAAATGGTGTGTTCAGCAAAGTTTTAGGTTACAAAAAAAAAAAAAAAAAAAAATAAACACAGTGAAAAAATATATTTACAATTAAAAAGGGACATTTGTACATAAATTTGTCAGGTACGTAAGAAACGGCTCGTTGAAAAGATACCAAAAATACATACATGACTACACGGATAGCAAGATGCGTATTACTACACTTTCCAACTTAATCGATGTTTATGTTTCGGGCTGTTTATTAGATTTTTTCCATTTTTTTATTTTCCGATGTTTGGAAATGGCGCTGAACCTCAGTTACGCTACTTATCTATATATCCTCCCTGTTCAAAAAAACATATTTTGTAGGGTATTTATATCAGCTTTTCTGTGGAAAGACAAAATCAAGACGGCACTGTCTATTTATTCATAACTCATCATCACACATACAAACCTCAAACTACTCTTCCCTCGACCCGATATGGTGACTCTTTTCATCAGACTATCCGTTCTCCGCTCATCACAAGCATAATTACTCCAATTTAACCCTTCGTTCGCACCCGATACCCACATCAAACCACCCCATCTGCAATAACGCTAAACTAAAAGATTATTAAAGCAGGGAAAAGGTACAAACATAACCCGTCGCTCGACCTTACTTCCGCCCTTTCAGCAATCCTCAATACGCTGTGCAAGGAGTTCCTGCACGCGAACGTGACCGCCATCCTGTACATGATGAACTACGAATCGTACGGCCGGAGCACAGCGTCAGCCCAGTACTTCCTGCAGCTGGCCGGCTACCTCGGCATTCCGGTGATCTCTTGGAACGCGGACAACTCCGGTCTGGAACGGAGAGCGTCGCAGTCGACACTGCAGCTGCAGCTGGCGCCCAGCATCGAACATCAGGTTCGCCGCCTCCAGTGGAGTGGATTTTGAGATGAAAATGTTTAATTTATTCTGATTTGGACACTTTTCAGAGCGCAGCCATGTTGAGTATTCTGGAGCGGTACAAGTGGCACCAGTTTTCAGTGGTAACGTCGCAAATAGCCGGACACGACGACTTTGTGCAGGCCGTTCGGGAACAGGTGGCCGCAATGGTAAGTGAAGATTTTGAATTCGACCGTCACGTTTTCCTTTTCAGCACTTTGATGCTCGATTAAATTTCGAGGGTACTGAGTGCAGCTCAGATGGAGGACAATGGGCATAATTGTAGTGCGAACGTGGCGATACACGTGTGGAGAAGAGAAATGGGTTTCCTACTTAGTTGATGACGTGTTTTGGATGTAATGCAGTAATTTCTATGGATGTGCTCAAGTCGGAAATGGTGGTATACATATACTTGCATTTTGCAGACAAGAATCAGGCCGTGTTTTTTTTTTGGGGACCATGCTTATACGTTCTAGAATGACGGCATCGTTATGTGAGTCACGTAAGAAAAGGGTTTATATTTAGGCCGCAAATTTTAACGATTACTTCTGTGACAGTGTTGTTAATCGTTGACGTCTGTGTGCGTCTTTGTCAACGTCTCATGTGGACATTCGTATTCAGACGTTTACGATTAGCAACCCTGTCCCTGTCATAATTCACGCTGATTGTCTTATTTCCGGACACATCAAGAATGACCTAAAGGCTTGTCCACAATAGACACGTTTGCGTTCTGTTGATGTAAATCTGTCATAAAACCTATGGTAAAACTGCCAAATTCACGCAAACGCCAGCCATAAGAGGTTTGTAAGATAAAGATTGATAGAATTTCCATTACGAGCCAACGTAGTAAGCGTGGCCGCTTTTACGCTTGCACCATGTCTTTGATATGCGGCAAGCGTTAATATTGACAAAAAATAATTGGACGTCATCTAATCCAATTATTTCTAGGATCCTTTCTCGCACTGGCTACGTTTGTATTGAATTAGATTAGATTAGAATTGATTAGATAGAATTTACGTTATGGGCGAAGTTTTCCATATCATTGCCAAATTGGTTTCAACGTTGCTCTTCATTTTTTCTGAAGTTCGAGAAAGTGATTTCTCTCTTACGAGCCATGACTACTGTTATGATATCACAATGGAGTCCTTCCAGTCAGTAAAGACGCGGCTACAAAGCGATTCCATGATGGAGGTGACTGGGTTCAATTCCTGGTCTGGTTATAGGGATTTTTCATTGAGGAAACATTTCTCTTCTCCCAGTGCAAAGGGGATGATAGTACTTACCATACAATCATGGTAATGCAAAGTTGATACAAGCATCAAAAGCTGTGAATTGATAAAGAAGAGCCCTTTGAACAGTTGAGAGAAGGCATGAATATCACGTAACACTTTGCCCAGAAATGTTTTTTGAACAAGGCTTTTAACTGGGGTTTTGGCCAAAAAAAAAAAACTATATAATAAGAACCTCTTGTTTTTTTAGGGCCATTTGGCCGAATGACATTTAGCCAAAAGTCATTAGACCGGAAGCCATTAAGCCGGGTCATTATACCGAATTTTGGAAAGTAGAAGATTGAACTTAATATTTCATTAAATCTTTGCTAATGATCTTTCATGGGACATTAAACTTTCTTTCTCAGTTCTTTCTAATTTGTTTACTTGCAATCTGCTAACATGCCATGTGTAAGAATGATTTTTTTTTCTTGAAATCTTTTTGACACGAAACATATGAACTTTCATTCTTTCCTTCAATCATGCATTATCTAGATCTTTCTTATTTCTCTTCTAACTTTCAATCTGAAATCCTGTGGAAGATTAAATTTAGTAGGGTAACGGGATGTAATGTTAGCCTATCACCTATCACAAAAGCTTGTTGCTAATTAGGACCACCGATGTAATTCGAAGCAATTGAGACAATATTAATCAACATATAGTTAATGATGAAATTTGTCAGAAGCAGATAATTTCCTATCAACATGAGAGGCTCTAGGAGTGGACAGTAATTTATAGCTAGAACTAAGACAATTGAAGAGAACGCATTGATAGTTCCGTTTAGAGTAACGGCAGGTCATGAAAATTGAAAGATACAAGTTGAACACGATCGGAGGGCATATGAAGGTAGTATACAATCAGGCGCATAATCTTTTACCAAGCTACTCCAGCTGCGGGGTAGGCAAGGGGGAATCCATTAACTCATACTGGTGGGGACCACTCACCGTCGTTCCTTTCCGAGGTCTACAAGTAGTAGTATGACGAGAGGAATAATATGTGTGAAATAACCGGTGCATGCCAAAAATAAACCCAACAGCAAGAGATAATTTCTCACCCATGTTAGGCATTGCGAGAGGGAAATAAACAGATCGCTTGAACCAGAACAAAGCAATAGGTAGTATAAGAGCACGATCGGTTGCATATTCTTTTACCAGTCAAGGGGGTATCCTGCCCCTTGCCTACCCCGCAGCTAGGGTAGCTCGGTAAAAGATTATGCGCCTGATTGTATACTACCTTCATATGCCCTCCGATCGTGTTCAACTTGTATCTTTCAATTTTCATAACCTGCCGTTACTCTAAATGAAACTGTTGTATCAATAACGTAGTAAAAAGGTTGTTATTGGTAAAATTTGAAGTGGAAATGCATGAGTTTGCGGTTGTTTATATGCAAGTGGCTCATCGAAACACAAACCGAAGGAACAACATCATTGTATAGTGAATTATAATGTTCTTATTATTGAATGGCTGATAAATCATATATGAACATTCGAAGTATTACGTGTTTCGAAGCAGTTTTATTTTAGTTTGTTTTGTGAAATTTTGTGTTAAGTAAAGCAACTACAGCTGGCAATGCCTTAATTCATAAAATTAGAAAGAATAAAACCGCACAAAGACTGCATGCATCGAATGGGACGAAGTTTCATCCATGAATAGACCCAATTTGGTGCTTTTTTTTATTCCTTGTCGGGTATTTTCATCACTGCGACCATTTTTTAGATCTATTGTGATATATCCCCCTTTTTTTTTAGCTCTGTCCAGGTGACGTACCACTATTGTTAGGAGTGGTCGTCAACGCTTGATTTAGAGCATTATCCCAGCACGGCATTACACTTCGAATGAATTGCACTACCGTACTGGGATTTGTTCTCCAAATATCAAAGGGTTCTATTGTTCCCTTTGTCGAAGAACTGATTTCTTTTAATGAAAATTGCCGGACAGTGGCATAACAAATGTTCCGAGTCTTCTTTTTCTATACCACAAAAGCGACATGAATCATCTTGAAGTTTTCCAATCACCTTCAAGTGATAGCGGCTCGGACAATGGCCTGTTAAAAGACCAGCATATATGCTTAGATTTTTTTTTAGAAAGATCAAGTATTTTGCGAGTCATAGAAATATTTGGAGTAATGAACCGCTTTGATTGCCTAGCTGTGAAAGTGTTGTTCCAGTTTTAAACGTTTTATTTTTTTATTTTATTTAATGTAGTCCCCTTTTAGCTCGATACACTTATTCCAGCGATTTTTCAACTTCTTTATCCCGTCCGAAAAGTAATTTTCCGGAAGGTCTGCAAAATACTCCTCCGCGGCGTCGATGATTTCCTCGCGTTAGCTGATTTTTTTTATTGATATACCATCATTTGAGGTTTGGGAACACATAATAGTCCGAAAGAGCCAAATCGGGTGAATATGGTGAATGCGGATGCCATTGGAGCCGTAAGTGCTTGATTTTGGGATGCTCTTGTGCGCCTGGCCATTGTCTTGCAAAAACAAAATTGTTTTTCTCTTCATGTGAGGCCGTTTTGCAGCGATTTTGGCCTTCAATCGCTCCAATAATGCACAGTTATACTCGCTGTTGATGGTTTTATTCTTTTCGAGGTAGTCCACGAAGCCTTGAAAATCCCAGAAAACCGACGCCAAAATTTTTCCGAGCCATTGAATCCATTGCCGGGCACTCATTCTGTTCGCTGGTGTTTGATAGTGGATCATAATACTTATCCAACTTTTACAAGGCACTTCAAGGCACTATAACCTCTTTTGCAGTAGCATCGCATTTTGGCGGTCAAGGAGGTTACTTTTCACCCCACCTAGAATGAGAATTTGACTTGATATCTTTGGGACCCGAAACAATCGAACTTCCATGGGAGATTTTTCATTCTTTGAATCACGAGCCATTTTTTTCGAATTTCGAAATTTGAAATTTTCTAGCATTTAGCAAACAACAACAACATCAGAAGTTTTTTTTTTTGCGGTGCAGTTCGAACGTGTTTCAGAGAAATACAAAATGGAAGAAGAAAGAAGAAAAATAATTGAGCGCAATCATTTGGAAAACCCTTCGTGGTCTGGGCCAAAACTGGCTAAAGTGTTGGGTTTTCCCCGGAATATCGTGAGCGTGTTTTGAAAAAGTACAGAGAAACTTTGTCGCCGGATCGCAAGCCTCAAAGCAAGCGTCGGGCGAGTACTGTCAACCGTCAACTGCGGAACAAAGTCATCAAGAACGTTAAGGCAAATCCCAATATCTCAGACCGCAATTTGATAAAAAAAAAATTTGGCACCGCACGCAGTACCCTGCAACGGGTTCGTCTCCGGGAAGGCTTCAAGCCATACCGTGCCTGTAGACAACCAAATATGGATCAAAAGCAGAACAATTTGGCCAGAATCCGTGCCAGAAAACTGTATGATCAGTTGTTGACAAAATTCAATGGCTGTCTCCTCATGGATAATGAAACCTGTGTAAAGGCCTATTTCAAACAGCTACCGGGACAAAATTTTTACTTGGGTACGGCTCGGGGAGATGTTTGCACAATAAATTGCAGATAAATTTGCACGTAAATACATGATTTGGCAAGGCATCTGTAGCTGCCAAAGGAAGATCAAGGTTTTCATCACTGATAAGACATTTAATTCAGAGCTGTACAGAACGGAATGTCTCCAAAAGCGAATATTGCCATTCATCAGATTCCACAATGAACCTGCCATGTTTTGACCAGATCTTGCAAGCTGTCATTACAGTAAAACAGTGCTACAGTGGTATGAAACCAACGGGATTCAGTTTATACCGAAAGAACTCAATCCACCAAACTGTCCCTAGCTCAGACCGATAGAGAGATTTTGGGCTATTATGAAGAGGAAGCTAAAGGTGAATGGCAGTGTCGTCAAAAGCATCAATGAATTGAGAACCAAGTGGAATAAGATTGATAAAACGATGGATGAGAATAATGTGCGCCTGTTGATGAAACGTATTCCGGGAAAAGTCCGCAAATTTCTTCGAAATCGAGATGATTAATTTTTTTTTGTATTTTCCCTCTAAATTTCACATAAAGTCGAACACTTTGTTTAAAACAGAATACTATTTTGTTTATGTATACCCGAATTATGTGCAATAGTCTATGTTTCAATTCTAACTGGGTCACACCTTCGAAGAGTCACGTCACTGCAGTTGACTTTTCTCCAAGGGTAAGTCGCTTGTGCTAGTCACGATGTCTTAGTCGAGGCGCCCACTGATGTGGCGGAGGTGTGGTATCACATACCATGTCAAAATATCGAGTCAAAGTCTTGTGGCGTGAGGCGAACATCGACAAGGTGTTTTGACATGCTAGTAGATGCCGCACCTTCGCCACATCAGTGGGCGCCTGGCCTTACACATTAGACAAATATGTTTCATAACTGCGGCACTTTGATTTTCAATCCATACCATATGTGTGGCACACTGAAGAACACTTTTGAAAGTTGAGCTTATAGAAACAAGAAATCAGCAACCTTGCCAATATGAATTGCCTGGTTGCCAGGCTCAGCAGAAAATAACAATTTGGGCTGTCAACACATCAGCACCTTCGGCACATTACTGGAGCTCCCAGAACATTGCAACGCTTGTAGGCACACTCAAAAAAATAGCTCAGGAGAAAAATGTGTTGAGCGATCCGCCCCTTGCTTTTCTCACCTCACCGTTCTCAGAATAATCCTATTTAAATCCGCTAACATGCCTCGTTGAAGTCTCTTTTCTTCTTTGTAATTAGAGCAGGAAGCGAATCGAAGGAAACAGAAACAATTCAATGAACTATTAGTCGCTCATTCAGCTTAGTGACCAATTCGGCCTAATGACCCATTCTGCTTAATGGCGTTCGATCTAATGGCATTCGGACTAACGACCCATCACCTGGAACGCATTAAAAGATCTCGAAGATCCTGTGTATTCTAGCTAAAAAAAAATCGGAACACGATGGAATTAGAACTTTTCAAACAAAATTTGTCGCATTTGTCGAAAATTGCAATTTTACCTTTGAGGTGGAAAAATAGCATATTTTGTATAAATAGTGTAGTAATCAAGGTGGTAGTAACGATGGTATTTAACGTACTTCACGACAAAAGATCAACGTATGAATAATAAAGCATTCTCCCTCTTGTATCAAAGTGTCCATCAATAGTAATGCGTGGTCCCACTATTAATCGATCGTTTCGATATTTAATCAGGTTTTATAAAAAGGGATCATCTCCTACTATATATTAGAATTTAGATAGTAATTGTTGAACCGGATCAGTGTCTTTGTTGATCTATGCTCTCGGCTTGGTACGATTAGTATTTTGGTGGTGCATTTACTGGAGAAATCTTCTTCATATGACGTCTGCAATTGCGGCCGACCCTGGGAGTACAGGGTCCAGCAATTGAAGTGCTAGATTGAAACAAAAAAATACATTGAGCAAACCAAGAACATTTTATCTTAAATTCATTCAACTTCACTTGAAAACAAATCACTTTTTGAAAGTTCACTGGTCAAGTTCAACTTGTTTGCCCTTGATTTAACCACTCGCCGCAGACGATCGAGGAACACATCGTACAAGGCCTGCAGGTGCTCTCGTGGTATTTTATCCCAGGCTGCCACGAGATGTCACTTCAAGACTACCACACCTTCATATTTTTTAGAGCAGACTTCGGCCTCCAACATAACGTTTGCATTTAAAAAAATGGACAAAAATTGACGATTTTTCATGGGTTTACCTTCACCCGCACTGACGAAACTACCCATGCAGCATCAATCATAGTATCCCATGAGTCAGCAGACAAAATTTGACAGCTCTATCAGTCGAACTCTAACCGTGATGGCAAAAACAGCAACTCCGTTAAGAAGTGTGCGCGTTCAAAGAACGGCACCCCGCCGCGTCGAAAACGGACATCGTGCGGCACTTTGTGGACGCCGAATACGCCCGTTCCGGCATCTACAACATCTTGGCACTATTAGACAACAATCAGAGCATCGAAAGAAAGCCCGGTTCCGGACGGCCGACGACCCTGAGCGACAAGAAGCTCCAAAGGATGCTGAGGAGGACCGAGGGAAAAGTGGCTACATCGCTTCGTGCTCTTGGCCGGAAGGTCGGTCAATCGGCCAAACAGTGAAAAAGTACCTGGCGAACATGCGCATACATGTCAGGAAGCGGAAGTCACGTCCACTGGTTTTGGAGCTGCAGGCTGCACGCAGCGGCAGCGGCTGAATAAGATGGTCAGCTCGATTTTCCCGACGAATAGCGACATGGCGGAGATGATGGACGACGAGACCTATCTCACCCTGGATGGCAACGACTGGCAGGGCACTTCGTATTTTACTTCCCCCACGAAGGAAGTGAGCTCCGAGGTGAAGTTCATTTCACACACCAAGTTCCCCAAGAAGGTGCTACTGCGGCTGACAATCAGCGAGAAGGCGATGTCAAAGCCGCTCTTCTTTCGCTCCGGACTGGCCGTGAACGGGGAAATTAATAGTACGAAATGCCTGCCGGAAGTTGCGTCGTTCATCAAGAAATTCCATAAAGGCGAAGACGCGGTGTTCTGGACGGATCTGGCGTCGGCCAACTACTCGATAGCGGCGGATTAATGATGTGGTACCCTAGACGGCGAACCCACCCAACGTCCCCCAGCTGCGTCCCATCGTGAATTTCTGGGCCAACCTGAAGCCAACTCTACTCCAACAATTTTGTGGCGAAAACTGAGGAGGAATTGATAAATAAAACGAAGAAAGAACTCAAAAACATGACTACACGCATGTTTTCGTCAGCCATGGCAAATGTTCCGGTTAACTGCCGGAAGGCCGCTCGCAAGGGCGTAGAAATTTTTTGCACGTAAGCTTAAATAATTACCTTCCATGGGAAATTTATCAAAAGCAATTATCTGTCTTAGCTTTTTTTTATCACCATCCGAAAAAAGTCCATTTTTTTATAATGCAAACGTTATCATTTTAGTTTCATTAAGCATTCAAAAAGAACAAGGGGAAAAAAAATGAATTTGAGATGGGCCAAATTTTCAATCGACTACCTACTATAAGATCGACGACTAACAGCAATTTTCTCTATCTTCTTTATCCCATCCCTCACAGGACCACTTCAAATTCACCATCCTGAACTCGGTGATCGTGTCTCGGCCAATCAATCTGGTCGAGCTGGTCAACAGTGAAGCCCGGGTCATGCTGCTATACTGCACCAAGGACGAAGCGGTCGACATCCTGAAGGCCGCCGAAGACCTGAACATCGTCGGCGAGAATTACGTCTGGGTAGTGACGCAGAGTGTCATCGAGAACATGCAGGCTCCGTCCCAGTTTCCGATGGGCATGCTGGGCGTTCACTTCGATACCTCGTCCAGTGCGCTGCTGAACGAGATCTCCAATGCCATACGGGTGTACGCATACGGGGTCGAGTACTATCTGGGCGACCCGAAGAATGCCGGGAGAGGTTTAGATACGCATCAATTGTCCTGCGAAGATGAAGGTAGAGGCCGGTGGGATAACGGGGAGTTGTTCTTCAAGTACTTGCGGAATGTTTCGCTGGAAGGTGAGCCAAACCGGCCTAACATTGAGTTTACAGCTGATGGGGATTTGAAGTGGGCTGAACTGAAGATTATGAACCTGCGACCGAGTGTCAACAGTAAGGGATTGGTGTGGGAAGAGATTGGAATGTGGAAATCGTGGCAACCGCAAAAGCTAGATATTAGGGACATTGCATGGCCTGGGAATTCACATACGCCACCTCAGGGTGTGCCAGAGAAGTTTCATCTGAAGATAACGTTCTTGGAGGAAGCGCCGTACATTAATCTATCGCCGGCGGATCCGGTTAGTGGCAAGTGTCTGATGGACCGGGGAGTTTTGTGTCGGGTAGCGGCGGATCACGAAATGACGGATATTGACATGGGCCAGGCACACAAGAATGGGTCCTTCTATCAGTGTTGCAGTGGTTTCTGCATCGATTTGTTGGAGAAGTTTGCAGAGGAACTGGGATTCACGTATGAACTTGTCAGAGTGGAAGACGGCAAGTGGGGAACGTTAGAGAACGGTAAATGGAACGGATTGATTCATGAGCTGGTGAACCGAAAGACGGACATGGTGTTGACTTCGCTGATGATCAACGCAGAAAGGGAAGCGGTGGTGGATTTCAGTGAGCCCTTCATGGAGACGGGAATTGCGATTGTGGTGGCTAAGCGGACTGGAATCATTTCGCCAACGGCGTTCCTAGAGCCATTCGATACGGCATCGTGGATGTTGGTGGGGATATTTGCCATCCAGGCAGCTACGTTTATGATCTTTCTGTTTGAATGGCTTTCGCCGAGTGGATACGATATGAAGACCGTGCTACAGAATGCCAATAATACTCCTTATCGGTTTTCACTGTTCCGGACGTATTGGTTGGTGTGGGCTGTGCTGTTCCAGGCGGCAGTGCATGTGGATTCACCACGAGGATTTACGTCACGATTTATGACCAATGTGTGGGCTATGTTCGCTGTAGTATTTCTTGCTATCTACACTGCCAACCTTGCGGCGTTCATGATAACCAGGGAGGAATTTCACGAGTTTACTGGTCTAGATGATAACCGTTTGTCGCAGCCGTTCTCGCATAAACCGACCATCAAGTTCGGGACGATTCCCTGGAGCCACACGGACTCAACCATTTCCAAGTACTTCAAGGAAATGCACTACTATATGATGCAGTACAACAAAACTAGCGTAGCGGATGGGGTAGCAGCTGTACTGAACGGTCAGATGGATGCTTTCATCTACGATGGTACGGTTTTGGACTACCTGGTCCAACAGGACGAAGACTGTAGATTGCTCACCGTAGGCCAATGGTACGCTATGACCGGTTATGGCTTGGCGTTTAGCCGCAATTCTAAATACGTCCAAATGTTCAACAAACGGCTACTGGAGTTTCGTGCTAATGGAGACTTGGAGCGACTCCGTCGGTACTGGATGACTGGAACGTGTCGTCCCGGAAAACAAGAACACAAGTCTTCAGATCCGCTTGCCCTGGAGCAGTTCTTGTCGGCGTTCCTGTTACTGATGGCTGGAATTCTACTTGCCGCTTTGCTCCTGCTATTGGAACACCTATACTTCAAATACTTCCGCAAACGACTGGCGAAAAAAGACCACGGTGGATGCTGTGCTCTGATTTCGTTATCCATGGGTAAATCTCTAACCTTCCGGGGAGCCGTGTTCGAGGCCACAGAAATACTTCGACGGCATCGCTGCAGTGATCCAATCTGCGATACGCACCTGTGGAAGGTGAAACATGAACTGGACATGAGCCGACTGAGGAATACCCAGCTGGAGAAGGCCCTGGACGCACATGGAATTAAGCCACCGCAGTTGCGGATTGCATCGACCAACGACATCATCGGGGCGGGCCGACGGGAAAATATGCACCAACGGCCGAATATCCTAGGAAATCTGAGCCTCGGTGGTAGTGCACAGGATTTGTACCGCTGGACTTACAAAACGGAAATTGCCGAAATGGAAACGGTTCTGTAAGAGACGGCGCGATGTGTTAGACCATGACACGCGGAATTGTGTGGCAATAGGAACGAATTAAGCCACCCGGATGTGAGTGTACCAAGTAAATACTAATACTACCAATATCGATTACTAACTTCTACTAAACAGCAACTACTAACTCATCTGAGAAGAAACCCACCCCGGCCAATGTGAAACCAAATGTGAACAACAGGCAGTCATTGTGCATAACAATAGAGTTTACAACACACATACAACACAAACCCATATTGAGATGCGTGTGCGAGGGATTAATATAAAACTAAACACAGTCAACTCAGTTCACCGCAGATGAAATCAATACCGCCGCAGGAGAAAACACGAACTCTAGATTAGGTGGGGAATTGGGCCCGAACCGAAAAGGAAGTGGATGGCTAGCTAGGTGGCATTTGTGATAGGGATGGTGGAGAAAAGGGTTTTGATTTTGATTGGTTTTATTGATTATGTTGTGCATTTGGGTGCAGATGTAGAAGGTACGACGGCCTGTAGGGGTGAAGGGTTGTCAGAGAAAATTCTAGAAAAAGTAAATGGACTGTTCGCTAAGCTACCGAAGTTTGTCTTGCTTTGGAAAATCTGATTAAACTGCCAGAAGAAGTTGTTGGAATTATCTCTTGCAATGTTCACAAGGAATCAGTAGATTCTGTTAGAAAAAGTCATGAAAGTTCCATTTTCACGGAAAGAAAATATTTAAGAAAAAGATTTCCTGAGTTTCCAGAAGAGTTGCCGGAATCGTAAAACTTCCTTCCTCGATTGGTGAAAATTAAAATAGAGGATAGGATAGGATAGGACTCAGTAAAATTCGGAAATTAGAAAAAAAAAACTCAAAAAGTGGGAAAGAATGCAGAATAACAGTAAAATTTCTACTAATAGTCTTTCTGTAGTAATGGGAAATAGTTCGGAGTTTAGCTGGAGTTATATACTTGTTTACCGGATTTATTATTTTAAGTTTTAAAATAAATATTTTCTCCTTCGTGTAAATGGCACAATAGTAGTTTTAGAAGGATTTATGTTCACGCCTTCCCTGTCACATCACACCATATAATTGTAAGCATTTTGTATTCTGTTAGCGTTGATACAGTCATATTTACCGCGTACTATAATGACTATATCATCTGCGAAGCCAATTACTTCAAACCCTACACAGAAAAAAAATGAATTTTAACAAACGCGTAAAATTTCCCCTCGTTTAATTGCAAGCCAAAGCAGGCGTAAACAACGTAATTGCTTGCACACTTTTATTACAGCAGACAACATTGCTCGCAATCTTCCATAGAACAGACCTGATTCCAATGATATATGGCTTAAATTTAGATGAAAGGTCCCATTGAATTATGCCAAATCTAGCATTCCCTTTATGTGCCTAATGCACATAAAGGGAATGCTAAATTTGGCATAGGGACCAATTATAGAAGTCGAGTCGAGCAACTTGACTCGAAACTTGTCACTTGTCAAGTCGAGCAAAAATCGCCGGGGGGGGGGGGGGGGGGGGGGGGGGGGGACCGGGGGGGGGGTTGGGGGGAAAAGGGGGGGGGGGGGGGGGGGGGGGGGGGGGGGGGGGGGGGGGGAAAAAGTCGAGCAAAATTATGCATTATAGAAGTCGACTGAATCTGATCGCGTTGACAACCGAACTCAACTGTCAACTGTAATGTTGAAAATTTTCAAAATGTTATTGAAATATATCACCATCCAAAAATTAAGGACTTCCATCCATTTAAGCTGTCATTTTTGATATGCGAAGAATATATGTTTACAATTTTCACTCTTGTTTTATGGATTACGGTAATGTTTTTGTTATTCTGGAAACCTCATTTAGTAATTTTTAGATGAGTTTGTGTCCTAGCTCATAGTACGTTGCGTACGGTTCGGGATATGGTGATTGTGTTTAGCATATTAATATAATAAGGCGTCTTGGGCAAAAAATATCATTACGGTCCTTTGAATGATATTTGTATAGGCTGCCTCTGCGGTTCGTCAGTGATTATCTTTTGAATTTCAGGGAAGTTTTATTCTGATCTTCTTTGAAGCTCGTTGCTGACTTCTAGGAAGCTCCTTCCTTAGGTTTTGGTAAGTTTCCTCATGAACTTCTTGACAGCCGCTCCTGAATGTTTTCGGAAATTCACACATAAACTACGGAAAATTACCTTCTACCTTGGTAAGCTTTTTTTTTTTTCTAAAACTGGGAGAAGGTTGCTTTCTAAACATCTGAGAATTCCCATTCAGAAACTTCAATGAAAATCTCTCCAAAACTTCGGGAAAGTTCTCTCCAGAACTTTTACGAAGATTCCAAGGATCTTCTAAGAAGTCCTCTTCTGAACTTTAGGAATGTTCTTTCCTGAACTTCGAGGAAATATTTTCCTGAATTTCTGAGAAATTCCTGCTTGAACCACTAGAAAGTACCCTCTTTACTTCTGGAAAATTTCTTCCAGTTCTTCGGGGAAGTTTCTTTCATAACTTTTGACTATTTCTGAACTTCTGGAAGCTTCCATCTAAATTTTTGGGAAGTTTCTTCCGGAAAATCTGTGAAGTTTTCTCCTGAGCTTCAGGAAAGCTCTCTCTGGTCTTGAATTTCGGGAATGTTTGTTCCTAAATTTATGAGATATTTCTACTCGAACTACTAAAACGTGCCCATTATACTTCTGAGAATTTGCTTCCTGGCCTTCGAAGAAGTGTTTTGAAAGAATTCTCTTCCTACACTTCTGTAAAATTTCCTTCTGAACTTCGAGGAAGCTCTCCAGAATGTCTATGAAGAGCCCCTATACATCTAATTTCTTCCTGAACTGAGCTTCAGGAAAGCTCTCTCTGAAACTTTTTAGAAGTATGATCTTGAATTTCGGAAATGTTTGTTCCTAAATTTATGAGATATTTCTACTCGAACTACTAAAAAGTGCTCATTATACTTCTGAGAATTTGCTTCCTGGCCTTCGAAGAAGTGTTTAGAAAGAATTCTCTTCCTACACTTCTGTAAAATCTCCTTCTGAACTTCAAGGAAGCTCTCCAGAATGTCTATGAAGGGCCCCTATACATCTGGGTAATTTCTTCCTGAACTTAAAAAAAAATTCCTTTTGAAGCTCTGGGAAGTCTCCACCTGAATTTCAGGGAAGCTTTTTCCTACACTTCTACGAAATTTCTTCCTGAGCATTTGGGAATGCTCCTTCTGGAACTTCGGAGTAGTTCACTTCCAAACTCCAAAGTTCTCCCTAAAATTTTGAAAAGTTTTTTCCTAAACTTCTGGAAAATTCCCTCGAAAACCTTCCCTAAATTTCCCTAAAATCTCGAGGACATTCCCTAAATTTTCTAGGAAATTCCCATGATTTTCGACAAGGTTACAGAAGTTCTGGATGATTTTGCCAACATACTGGAGTTTTGTCGAAAGGTTTGTGAGAGTAAATTATGTAAGGAAGAACGCAGTTTAGAGCATTATTTGTATCTCGAGATGTATTTCTTGATTTATCTTTTAAATTTTGGTAAAACTTTCAATAAATACCAAGTAAAATGTCCAAAGTTTATATACTATCAACCAGGTCAGGTTCGTTTGCGTTATTTAAAAAATACGCACACAACTTCCGAAAAGATTTCAATACTCTTCGGAATAATCTTAAAAGAAATCTTAGTATACAATTTGTCCATAAAATTTCCGAAAAGCTTGCAAAACTTTTGATAAGTTCGTAGAACGTGCGTTTCAGCAATGCATTTGAGCTTTTGTGCCTTATTTCAAGTTTATAATTTAGATAAACCGTTTTGAGGAGATGATGAATTTCTAAAAAAAAACATGTGTTGCTGGAAATTTCAATCGAAAGTCATGAGCAGTATTCCAACAATAAGCATAGCCAAGCTAGAAGTATAATAGGAAACTGACCCCTATTTTATTTTCTTGTTCCGTTTTTCATCCTTCGATGGAACCAAGTATTGGGGCGGGGGAGGGTTGGTTTTTTTTTTTTATTTTTTTTTGTTAACTTAAAATAATTACAATAATTTTTTATTTTTTTTTTTCTTCTTTTGTTTGTTTTTGGTGGGGGGGGGGTGGGAAAAAATATGATTATGGGGGGGGGGGTGGGTTATTTTATATTTTTTGGAGTGTGGTGTGGTTTTGCCGTCTCGACACAATTTTATAAATATATAAATATATAATTTTTAAATATAAATATTTTGTTTTTTTGTTTTTTTTTCTCAATATTGATTTTTTTTTTTTGTATTGTTGGGTATACTTTTTTTTTGCGGGGGGGAATGGGGTGGGGGGGGAATTTGTAAAAGGGGGGAGGGGGTTAATTTTGACACGGCCATCCATTTTAACTCAGTTTTTAGGCGTTTTTGACTCACTTTCGTCAATAGTGGAGTCACTCAAATTTGAGTAAATGTAACTGGGATTGACAAGTCGACAAATCAAAAACATCGACTCAAATCAGATGAATGTTTTTGATTTGTCGACTTGTCAATCCCAGTTACATTTACTCAAATTTGAGTGACTCCACTATTGACGAAAGTGAGCCAAAAACGACTCAAAACTGAGTTAAAATGAATGGCCGTGTAGGGTTTTTAGATTTTTGCGGAGATTATCGACTATTAGAGACCACAATATAGGTGGCAAAACGCCCCCCTGGGGGTTCCTTTTTTAGATCTCTCACTCATGGGTATACTTTCTTGGTTTTTTTTTATATAAAAAAAAAATTTTTTATTTTTTTTTTTTTGTTAACTTATTGTTGTTCAAACGAAAAAAATTTTTTTAAAAACAAGTTTTGGTTTTTTTTGTTTTTTTTTGGTGGGGGGTATTTTTTAAAGGATGTGTATTTTTTTGTTGAAGAGTTTTTTGGGTGTTAAACGGTGTGAGAAATAAGAAACACGCATTGCCAATCTAAAGATCCATGACAAACAAAAAGTGTGGTAGTGCAAGTCTGTCTCATAACCTGCTAGTAGACGAGTTAGTGATCATAGCAATCGACGTGTTATGGTTGATTGTTTCCGAGAGCCGAAGGTGAAACGAAGGTGCGGGTTGAGGAAATTGACATAAGCAGCAAATCTTGAATTGACTTATTTCGACAAAGATTTTTCATTAGGGCCTAACTGACAAACGTAAACAATGGCTTTTGCCGCGAATTTATCGTCATTGAAAGCTCGCCTTATCAATCCACCACGGTCATTTCGAAGAGAAAGAATTCACCTATCCGATCGAATTGAATGCTTACGTGGGTAGCCTTTGTGCCACGAGAAGTTTACGGAAGAAGCCATTGTTTACGTTTGTCAGTTAGGCCCTAATGAAAAATCCACATGGACGAAATCACACTCATACAATTGTGTGAGTTCATGTACGGATTTCACTAAGCTTTGAACATTTGATAAAATTTTCAGTGGAAGTAACGCAATTTTTTGCAGATGAAACAATTTCAATTATCCTACTTCTTAGGGCATCTCCAGGAGTGTATGGTCGTTACAAAATAGAACTGGATTTATAACAAAGGCAACTTCAGCAAGGCGTTCTAGTTGGATAATTTCGAACAGTTTCATGTTAAAATTTAAAACTGGAATACTACGTTGTTCTATTTTTGTTCAAATTTGAAACGCGTTTCATCCAAGTTATATTTTTTTTTGTCATTGTGGTAGTGTCTATGGAATCAAGTCAAACGTCAAACTTTGAATCAACGTCCGGTCGTGCATCTGTTTGAATCTTGTAAACGTTCTACTTTTTCGTTAATAATTTCAAGTTGCAGCAACAAGTCTGAACTCGCTGACCATCATTTCCCTATTTCTTTGTTTTTCAATTTTTTTTCGAAAATTTCTCCATAATTTGGAATATTTAAATTAGGTATAGAACCGAAAATGATTTAGACGAATATTAAGGGGAATTCCACAGAAGTTCTGAGAGGAATCCCAAAGGAATTATGAGGGAAAATTCCAGAGGAATACTGGAGAAATTTCAGCGGAATTTTGAGAGGAATTCTTATGAGAATTTAAGAAGAATCCTGAGGAGAATACTAGAGAAATTCTAGTAAGAATTCCTGAGAAATTCTGAGAAGAATTCCAGTGAGCTTCTGGAGAATTCCGCAGGACTTCTGAAGACAGTTTGAGTGGAATTTTGAGGATTTCAGTGTAATTCCAAGATTAATTTCACAGGAATTCTGATGAGAATTGCAGAAAAACTCTGAAGAGAACTCCAGAGGGATTCTGAGAAGAACTTCGAATGAATTAAAGGGAGAATTCCAGAAAAAATCCTATGAAGAATTGCAACTGAATTCTGAGAAGAATTCTAGTGGAATTCTAAAAAAATATTCTAAGGGAATTCTGAGGAAAATTCCAGACGATTTCTGAGATTTCTAGAGAAATTCGAAGGGGATAGTAATTCTGAGGGAAATTCCAAAGAAGTTCTGAGAGGAATTACTAAGTAAGTAATTTGAGGAGAATTCCTAAGGAATTCTGAGAATATGCCCACAGAAGTTTTGAGAATCAATTATAACACACATTCAAGTCTTTACGTTTAGAACAACATTTGGAACTGCTGCTGAAGAGAGGGTATGTTTGTTCTATATTTTCCCGAAAGAAAAATTTATAACTGACATATAAAATGAATCTAGAACTACTACACTCCTGGAGATGCTCTTAGCCGGCACAATCCATAACATCTGAACAGTTTTTCACAAGACTGTGGTGGGGGTTTTTTTGGTTGGGGGGTTGGGTGGGGATTTTTTGTGTTTTGTTCTCTTTGAAATCTTGTGCTCTTTTTTTTTTTTTTTTTTTTTTTTTTTATTGTGGAAAAAAGGAGAGGGGGGGAAATACTCCTATAAACTTTTTTTTTTTTTTTTTTTTTTTTTTTTTTTTTTACACCACTATTTTTTGGTTTTTTTTTTTTTCAATAGAACTTGTACAGAACTTGTCAACTCAACAAATCTGGTAGCTAAACAGCTGATAGCAATCAAATCAAACGAAATAAAATCCTTCTCTCTACCATGTCCCACTGCCATCATACGAAAAGAAACACTATGAAGCATAGAGTATGTCCTATTCCTCCACTGATTTACACAGGAAAACCCAAACTGTCCAAATCGAACGAATAGAAAAGAAGGCTACACGCTTGTAGGATATCCAGAAAGCCAAGAAAACCAATGACAAGAAGGATAAACGTTGTTATATTTATTTACCAATTTTACTATTTACCGTTATTATAACGAGCAAAACAAAGTTTATTATTATACTATTATACGTAGAAAATATTCGAGTGACATACCGCCAAAATGAGAGAGATTCAATTATACACAACCACTCAATTTTTAAACAAAATAAACAAACCACGCATTTAACTGAGAGAATAAAAAACCAAAACAAAAACAACAGATGTCCCATCGGCAAGAGACTTTACTCTCCTCAAATATTTACTTTCCATTTGCCAAGTTTAATAAAAGATTTATTTTTGTAAGAGTCGTTTTGACACCACCACACACATACAACAACACAGATGTCGAAATTTGAACCACAGCAAGCCATGCAGTTTAGAAATACACTACACAATACACCACTGCTCACTTTGTTCGTATAAGTACATGTTTTAAATCTGACAAAAAAAAAGCTATATAAGTCACCATGGCAACTGAGTTCGAAGGCAAGCAATCGAAGAAAAAGAAACCAAACGGAAACCGAACAGGTGGAAATGGGAGGCAAAGTTTACTATCAATGAGAAAATATTACTTTGACGTCTTACGCTTATTACATATATAGAGAGACTAAAATACAGCCGGAGTCGAAATCTGAAGAAGCAAAGGCACACAACCACACGTTTTCAGACACAGATCCTGGGGCAGCCAGTTCACAATGCGAGTAAACTCCGAAACTAGCAAACACATAGAAAGGCAAATTCAGAAGCATTACTAAGATTTAACGTTTAAAACTTAAACTAAACAAGAAAAAGAAAACATTGCATTGTAATTTACTAAAACTAAAAAAAAAACCAGAACACACACATACACACAAAGGAAGTACTAAACTGATATAATTGAGTGGTTTTTAATAAGATTAAAGAAATGGAAATAAACAGTTAACTTTATAGAAAACTTATAAATAATTCAGCAAAAAAAAAATCGACGAAACACTAATATGGATTGCGTTCAAGCATTTTGAAGATTTCAATAAACGTACACAGGTTATGTTTAGCAAACCAAGGAAGAAAACTCCTAACTGTAGCGACGAAGGTGCAAGTAAGGAAAATTTAATTATTACAAACAAGGCCTAATAATTACAGAGAGAAGAGGGGATATAAGCCAAAGAACATTTTTTTAACCAAAAAAAAAAAAAAAACTAAACAAATAAGAAAAAAATAAACAAAAAACACAAGACGAATTGACACAAGACTTCGACGGAACGAAACGAAACGATATTGGGGAAATGGAGTAGCGGAAAAAGGTGCAACTGAAATCAAAAACATAGGGAAAAAAATCGTAACCTGAACGAATCTGGTGTGGTGTAGATGGAAGGGGTAGTACTCTAACCTAAATGAAAACAAACGAAAAAACAAACAAAAAACTTTATGGGAGGATTTTCCTTGACGACAAAAGATTTGTTTCCTGAGTGTTGTGCACTGAACTGTTACGTTACTATAGCGAAATGGGTTAACATTTTTTCTTTAGCTACATTCTCCGTACAATTATTATGGCAAAGCAAAAAAAACGTAAACCGACACTACTTGAAGGTTTGCTTTTGTTCGAGTGTGAATGAGAAAGTGGTATAGTGTGCGAGAGGTAGCGGATTATCGAAGTGTCATACGTATATATTGTTGTTACAGAGTGTAGATATTCAGTAAATAGAGCATAAACAAAGTGGCTGACTATTGTTTGTTGGCTACGACAAATAAAACTGTTTGATGCAGCTAAGCTGCACGGAGAGCAAAACTCGGTAGCATAAGAAAGAAGGTTAACATGAAACAAAAATAAACAACAAGAATTGTAGTGTTTTCAAGTCACACTCACACAAGCATAGGATTCGTACAACACGCATTCACACGAGCAAACCGAACAAAGCGGAATGAGAGATAGGTACACTAACACACAGCCACACAAACGCATTTAATTAAAAGCTTCGGTTTCATCGGTGTGTTCATGTAGCGTGATGAGGAACGGGCGGTGTCAACAACAAGAACAACAAATAATACAATCTCTGTTGTTTACTGTAGGTTGAGCGTGTTTTATATCTCCAAAACCAACAATAAGACTATATTTTACATAATTTAAGGGAATATTGTCAAAGGCAGTTGCTTTAAAGCTTGGTGATAGTTTAAGTATTTTGTTAAGATAATTCGAATCGGTTGTGGTTATTTTATTTGTGGCATACTGTGCCGGATGTTGATTTTTTTTTTTGACAGTTGAATTGAACCCAAATCCTGTAACCGATGGGAAATGAGAAAGTCTTTCATATCAGAAAATTATCATCATTTTGTTTGCTTAATGGCGCCCCCAGGGTGGACGCGACTCGCGACGCGATGCGAAGTTTGACAAGTCGCACGACCAACTTTCGTACATTTGAACAAAGCAAAAATAAAGCTAACAGACCATAAAGAACACGACGCGATGAGCGATTATCATGCGACCAACCACTGCATGCACTGGTTTGTCGCTCGGTTTTCGCGCGATTTCAAGCCGAACATTGCATTAGGTCCAATGAAACATTTGTGTCAAATCGAGAAAAATACGAAGGTTTTTAATTGTAATTGCAACTCAATCGTGTAATATGATATTTTTGAATGATTTTCAACGTAAAACGTTGATAGGATCACAAATAAAATGTTGCTTTTGAAGCTTATGCTGATTTTAGGCGTGTTATTGATACATTTGTTACTTAGGACCGATTGCATTTGCATTTGTAGATTAGACCTGTTAGATTAGTCTTTTGCCAAGTTAGAATGTAAATTTGACTATTTTGATTGCGGTAAACCCTAATAAAAATAATATTCAAATTGGGTCCCTATTAGCTTCATTGTTGTACCGCTTATTCCTTGCAATAAGCAAACATTCAATTAAAACGCAACCCATCAAATTTGAGAACCTCAACGACTGGCTACATATTCAAACAATCGGAAATCTTACATATCGGCACAAATCTCAATAATTAAAGGACAAACGGATCTGATATTCTAATTTTACTTTGCTTTTCAAACCTATTTGCTGGGTGAATTACAAATTATCAGTCCTATGCACCCATTTTTAGGAGATCCCTCAGGAGACTTAAGTAAGTAAATTAAGTATACAAAGAATGATTTGCGTAATATGTTAACCAGGAATTTTTATTTGTGGATCTAAAATCAACACTTAAACCAACAATCAATGTGCAACTAGCGATTTGAAATTGGTTCACTGTTGTAGTACCCCTTGTTCCGAAGTACACCTTGCAGTCTGCACCTTGCCATGCACTCTTGCGCTTTTCAGTACCTTTTGGTAATAGTATCTTTGTTTTTGTTTTGATTCGCTATGTTATTTTGATAGAATAATTGAGAGTGTATTGATGTGAGTTACGGTCTTAGGGGCGAATCAGTAAGCTTGAGACCGAAAAAAAAATCGTTTTCTTCATGACTATCCACCCGCTGCTTAAACTATCAGGTTATACAGTTTGTACATTAACCCCAGCGGCTGGATAGTGAAGAAAATGGATATAGTTTTTGGCTCATGAAGTACCAGCACATCGGTCCCAAGCTTAATGATTCGCCTCTAATAACATAACTTACACGAACAAACCCCCTAATATTCTGTCAAAATAACACAGTGAATCAAAACAAAAACAAAGCTTCTATTACCAAAAATCGCAATAATTGCAAGGTGCAGGCTGCAAGGTGTTCTTTGGAGCAAGGATCCAGCCGCTGGTTCTACAACAGAGAACCAATTTCAAATCGCTAGTTTTAAATTGATTGTTGCTAACCCTATATGGTCTCAAACGTTTTCAATCCTACTCTTCGTGTTTGACACAAACGTTACATATTATCTAATGCAATGTTTGGCTTGAAGTAGTTGAACAGAACACGCGTTTTGTGTGTTTTTTTTTGTTTTTTTTTTGTGTATATGTTTGGGGGGTTTGTCTTCACGCTCTGCGGTGTATTTAAGGACAAACTGGATAGAATCCCCTTATGGCAGGAGCGATGGCTTCCTCATTCACACAAGCACACCTTGGGTTTGTTCAACAAAATATTCTAGATTAATCCACTAACCTGCAGTTAATCATCACGATACTGCTAATAGGACAGCAGAACAACATATTTAATCAATTTACACTTTTTAATTCACCAAAAACACTCTGAATTGATCAACTGGTGCTCATTTCCACAGAGCAGGTAATTTTTCGTCGTCATTGTTTACCTTTTCAAAACCAGGATCAATTAATTAATTTTTCACAATAAACTGTATTTCCACTTCCCGTAGCCACCTGAACAGTATTTACTTTCACTTAGAGATCAATTATCATCGCGCTTTTGAAAACAGTGGGCGAAAAAACTGTTAAATTAACGATAATGGTGCAAAAATTGTGCACCCGGTCTCAAAATTACGCGTTTTGCTTTTTTCTAATTCACACTCAGCTGTGCGTAGCTTTGCAGAGCGCAGTGTTGCCAGCAACTGTTTGCGTGATTGTGCGGGACTGATAAAAGTTTTGATTAACGAAGTAAAAAATGCCGCGTCTTAATAAAAGAAGAAAAGCGGCAGTTTTGCTTAAACGGACTAAAAAAGTGATAAAAAGTGCTGTTGATCCCTTAACTTGGACATTCGAAAACCCGGGTTTCAACTAGTGTTTTTAGTTCACCGTCAATTGATTCTAAATTTCATAGAGAAATAAGTTCCGGAGAAGAATCTGTCGGCAAATCTTTACATTACACATAACGTTACTAAACCTAGCCCAATTGATGCTGGTTTAGAGAATGCCGGTCATACTTCCGTATCCGATGGTGAGTTTAGTTTTTGATTAGCTTTGCATTTGTTTGTGTTCATATTTATTTTCTTTTTTGGAAACCAAAGGAAAAACAGCTTTCATTCACTTTCTTTTCCTTGGAAGCTGGAGCGAGGGGTAGGGGAGTCTGAGTTGACTTGATCCCCCTTTTTTGTTATGGATATATCTCAGCGAAAAAAAAACGAAACTTGATGCGGCTTTTGCTCCGGTTCATAGTTCCGTAGTAAGTTTGTTCATACACAAATGACTCCAAAGTGATGCAAAAATAAGCATTGTGGTGAACGATATCAAACTTTATGACTATTAATATGATTGCTCAACATTGATATATAAAAGTCGCAAAAAAACTCTTTGTGTTTGTGGTAAGTACCCAAATAACTTAAATGTACTTTTAAATAAGGGATCATTACTACAAGTAAACATCTTTCAAGTTGATTCCTGTGAAAAAAATAACAAAAATGTGGCAATCGAATTTGTGAAATGGTCCCTGGAATCAGTATTCAAACTGCAAAAATTCCATTTATTATCGCAGATGTGCAATTTGAAATTTTTTAAATACATTGTATGTATCAGGCATCTAATCAACGACTCATCCGTTAGTTTATGATACAAATAAGAATTGAACATTAACGTTTAAAATTTACCAATATTTGTATTCAATTAAATTTGTATTTAGTTTACTAATTATACCCCTGACTCCCCCGACCTTTGAAAAGGATTCTTATTTTGAGGTTTCATGCTTTTTTAAGAATTTGAAAATTGTGGGGAACAATTATATGGATGTACTATAATCCATAAAGAAAAATTAAAATTACTGGAAACCACGACATTTTTCTTCAAGATGCACCAATACTACCACATATGAGCAAAAAGTGATTGCACTACTACATGCATAATTAATATTAAGGATTCAAGGGAGTTTCACCTTAAACAGCCGGGAAGCAAAAAGGACGACAAATTCGATTGGCATCACCTATTTACATCTCATTTACATGATATCGCTTCTAATCGCGTTCACTATGGGTATCAAGTCGCGTTGAAAGTCGCTTCGACTAGAATCGCATCGCATCGCGTCGCGTTCGCTTCCACTATGGGGTCCACCAAATTTATGCCGGTAGAAATGAAACTTTTAGATTTTCGACCACAACTACATATGGCCTGCCAAATCAAATACTTCTTCCGGAATTTGGACACCTTCTTTGTCCGGAAATGCTCGGCAACGGTCTTCCTTTGCATTGCGGTATAAAAACCAGACCCGGAAGCTGTCTAAAGTCTTCGAGTACGTATGTTTCGTTGCCCATTATGACACAAGAAAATGTTTGCCAAATAATTGTGTAAAGCTCTTAGCACGACTTTTTGCAGTGAAATTTTGATCACGGTTGGGCACCTTTTTCACTTTGTACGCTTTCAGTCGTTGCCTCTGCTTCGCTTTTTGTACGTATGATTTTGACTTCCCAACTTTGCGAGCCACATTTCGGACAGAAAGATTAGGATTTTTCTCAATAATGGCTACCGCCTTTTTGTCCATTTGTCAGGAGCATACTTTTCGATTTGTTCCACTTCCAGCCTTCCGATCCACAGTCAAGCGCTGGTCAAATGATTTGCAAACACAAAACACGGGACTTTTCGGTGGTTTTAGTTTCTTGGCAAGATCGCGTACCGATACATTCGGATTTTGCTGCCGTTCGTACTAAATGCGTTTGAGCACTTCCACTCGATTCGCCGCCATTTTACCAACAATCAATGTGCAACAAGCGATTTGAAATTGGTTCACTGTTGTAGTACCCCTAGTTCCGAAGTGCATCTTGCAGTCTGCACCTTGCCATGCACTCTTGCGCTTTTCTGTACCTTTTGGTACAAGCATCTTTGTTTTTGTTTTGATTCGCTATGTTATTTTGACAGAATATTTGAGAGTGTATTGGTGTGAGTTACGGTCTTAGCGGCGAAACATAAAGCTTGGGACCGGTGTGCTAGCAATGACGTTTATACAAGGTCCGGGCCACCAGGCTTAACGGTATCCGTGAGATGTGGAAATGTATAATGATATTTGTGTTTCCTCACAAAGTTTATCTTTTTACACGGCACAGCTGTTTATGGCGATGTCAAACTATCAGTTCACAGTATGGAATGTTATGGTAGTTTGACGTCGGCGCTCGCTTACCCAGCAATATTAACTATATGTTTGCTTCCAACACAAGTAAACTGCATGGTGGCCCGGACCTTGTATAAACGTCATTGGTGTGCTAGTACTTCCTGAGCCAAAAAAAATATTCGTTTTCTTCATGACCAGGGACCTGACAACCCTATCCTATTTTCTAGCATTTGACAGTATGCCACATATCACGGGCCTTATTTGAATAAGGCCCGTCTGATGTTTGTTACTACGGGTAGGAAAACCAGCATTGCTTAAAAACATTGAATCTATTGAGGTTTGGTTGTTAGAGATGTTGGTTACAAGAAAATCGCTGTCCGCCAGGTCCGCTGTTCACGCGCTGATTTTACTGAATGTAACAAGAATGTGAACATGTTGTACCACGAAATAAAGTGGAGAGTTTCAGCTGTCATGTAAGTGAAACGTTTCAGCGATCCGTGAAATAATTTAAAATCTACACTGAAAGAAAAGTGTCCGAAATTTAACGTAGACAGGCAATATGAGCACGATAAAGCGTACACGCTTTTGCCAGTCAAGGTGACGGATTCGTTCCTACCCTGACCTACCCCACATGACGGATGTGAGGCAAAGGATTGTGTGCTTGCTTCGAAATACTGCTTTACAAATGCCCTACGCTCAATTTCAAACTACTTCTATTCAATTTCACAGCCTGCCGAACGCTTTCTTTCGCGCAATACTTTCTCTTCACATCTTTGGTTCTAGCAGAAATTGCTGTACACTCCTAGGGTTGCATGTTGATAAGAAGGATATTTCCAGTTTTTCAAAACATCAAAAGTTTGTCTAACAAAGGTATTCATCTTGCAAGTTAGAATCGACGTCTATTGACGTGAAGGTGCGCGGAGTTCAGCAAGGACGGAAATATATAACGAGGGCGTAACCCATGGAAACCTGTAACAAACTTGTGTTATAGCGAATATGGGGGACCCGTTGGGCGGGGCCGAACCGGGCGCCCCGTTCGCTGGAAAAATTTAATTTTGTTTTGTTTTTTTTATACCATACAAGACACACAAAACACTCTCCCCGCCCGGCACTCCAGGGGAAGAAAAATGCAAATTGTTGTTGTTGTTATTTCGTATCTACGAGACCTTCAACCTGACGCTGGCTCGTCACGCCAGGGAGACGACGTACATTTTGAACCATTGAACACATGGGCCGAGACGAATGGCTTTACTTCCCTCACGAAGGAAGGCGTGACCAGAGATTTTTCGTCTCAGAACATCCCAACGGCGCCAACTGGAATTGATACCAGACCGACTGGAGTGAGAAGCAACCGGCGCCGTCAGAATATGCAAGCTCACCATGGACCAGGGGTGATAATTCTACTCCGAGCAATTCTAAGCTAAGGCAGGGGTACCCTCTGCTGTACACAGCTGTTGTCTCAATTCTTTTCGATCTGACCGCTAGTTTTCGGTCCATTGCTGCACTTAGCCTTCGGCGCAGTCTGCGAAGGCTTCACAGGCCGCCTACTTTATGATCGAACCACCTTGCTCGTTGCGGACCTCGTGCTCCTTATTATCGTGAATCAATTTAACCGACATGCTTCCGACATGCCTAGCCCAGTCGACAGATTTTGACGGTGTGGCGGTTCTTCCAGCAACTGATGTACATACTTAGATTTTTTTACAGTATACTGTAATTTTTTACCGAATATGAAACAGCTGAACATTCGGTAATCGATTCGGTAGTTTTTATGTTTTACAATACGTTCAGTTAATTTAACTTCGCTACTGAGCTGTCAAAATTTACCGAAACGTTCTGTAAATATTGACGAGCGATTGGTAACGCGCGCTGACACATTTTTACCGAAAATAATGTTAAAAATTCACAGTTGCTCATCAAAATTTACAGATTCGTTTGTAAATGTCATATTATACAAAATTTTCGGTGAAATTTCTGTTTTACAGACCGAGTTCAGCAAAAAAAGTACCGAACATAATTTTGGAAATTTGGTGTGTAATTCGTAATTCACTCGTTTCGTCTTCCATCTCCACTCCTCTTTAGAACGTATGCCACACCTTCCGTTCAAAGACACCAGGGCGCGTTGATCATTCACAAGCATTGTCCATGTTTCGTGGCCGTAGAGGACTACCGCTCTAATTAATGTCTGGTTGAGTAGTCACATTGTAGTCCGGCGAACTTTGTTCGATCTTAGGCTTATTCTGAGTCCGAAGTTGGCATGATTCCCATTCATAATGCACCTTTGTATCTCTCTCCTGGTGTCGTTATCGGCGGTCTTAAATTAGCCAGATAAACTTATCTGTTGCCTCGATTTCAGCTAACATTGTCTTCTCGTGATCCGCTTCTCCTAACATTGCCTTCTCGTCTAACATTGTCTTCTCGTGAGCCTCTTCTCCTCATGAAATATTGTGTTTGACGCATTAATGACAAGCAAAATACTACTTAAGGCTGATGTAGATTTTCGCCATCGTCACAAAGTTGTGTGCTACAATGTCAACGTCGTCGGCGAAGCCAAAAAAGGTTGGATGGACATCCTGATGATCGTAGCAGTCGTGTCAATCGAAATGAGTGTTCGATATGTGCAGTAAATAAATTCTGGCCTCTCATTTGTCGTATCAAATAGTAAATGTAGGGACAATACTCGTTCCGTGCGAATTGCCGAATCCAATCAAACGAGTCACTTACGATCACCCGGATTTCCCAGGCAAAATGAATCTACTCATGTTAAGGCAACTAACGACATTATTCCTAAGCGACTTGTGGTCTAGGTTTGAAAGCAATGTTGCTTTGGGTGCATGCTAAAAGGATATAATCAGCTTGGGACCAATGCGTTCCCTGGTAATTAGCCAACAATTATTAAATTTGCTTTATGCAAAAACCACCGACCTTGGCAGTGCGAATGTTTCGTCACCGGTAGAAAAATGTGCAGAAAAATGTCATGACATTTTTTTCCATTGCCGATTCGGTTTTGTGTGTCTTCCGTATGGCGTTATAGAAAGATAAAATATGTCACTGAACAATGTTAGAACGTAGTACACTTACCACCACTGCTGTTAGCTCAGTGCAGTGAAATTTTGAGAAAATTTACTCAAAAACGCCTCAATGGCAGTGTTTTTAATGTGTCTGGATTATTTCGTGTTCAACCTTTAGCTACACAACAGTAGGAAAATATGATGGTTTTCTTTAATTTTCGGGTTTCTCTCTGGATTCTAGGCTTCAATAATTGTGATGCTGGTTTTGATTATCGAGATGATTGTTCTGACCATGGATCCAAAGGAGAGGACGTAGCACTTGAGAACTTGTTTTGGCGCACTGGGGTCTTGAATGTTTTCGATGTGCCTAGGATTTGCCTAGGAGTGCCTAGGAATTCTCAAAAATTCAGCTTTTTAGCCGGACACACAAATCCGACAACAAAACCTTAACAGATTTTTACATGATTCTGGGGATATTTTGCGGGTTGCGCGTGGATTACAACTGCTTCCATGGTAGTGGTAGAAACTGTCAAAAACATGTAGCTCACGTCGGCATTCATAAGCATCTGTAGAATGCTGGACGAAAAACAAAAGAAAGATGTTTCGACGGCGTCTACAACACTACCTTCCTCTATGGTTTATCATCGATTAATTTAATTTCTGACATTTTTCTCTCAAATTTTAACAGTAACGTTCGCATTAAAAAAATGGACTTTTTTCGGAGGTGATAAAAAAAAATCTAAGACAGATAATTGCTTTTGATAAATTTCCCATGGAAGGTAATTAAATATTTAAGCTTACTTGCAAAAAAATTCTACGCCCTTGCGAACGGCCTTCCAGCAGTTAACCGGAACATTCGCCATGGCGGACGAAAACATGCGTGTAGGCATGTTTTGAGTTCTTTCTTCGTTTTATTTATCAATACCTCCTCAGTTTTCGCGACAAAATTGTTGGAATAGATCTTACGCTTCAGGTTGGCCCAGAAATTCTCGATGGGACGCAGCTGGAGGACGTTGGGCGGGTTCGCCGACTTGGGTACCACATCGATATTCAGCCGCTCCATCTCCTTTAAGGATCGCTTCGAGTAGTGGGCCGACGCCAGATCCGGCCAGAACACCGCGTCTTCGCCCTTATGGTATTTCTTGAAGAATGACGCAACTTCCGGCAGGTATTTCGTACTATAAATTTCCCCGTTCACGGCCAGTCCGGAGCGAAAGAAGAGCGGCTTTGACATCCCTCTTTCTCGCTGATTGTCAGCCACAGCAGCACCTTCTTGGGGAACTTGGTGTGTGAAATGAACTTCACCTCGGAGCTCACTTCCTTCGTGGGGGACGTAAAATACGAAGTGCCCTGCCAGTCGTTGCCATCCAGGGTGAGATAGGTCTAATCGTCCATCACCACCGCCACGTCGCGATTCGTCGGGAAAATCGAGTTGAACATCTCATTCAACCGCTGCCGCTGCGTCATTGCCTGCAGCTCCGAAACCAGTGGACGCGACTTCCACTTCCTGACATGTATGTTCATGTTCGCCAGATACTTTTTCACTGTTGAACCGACCTCCCGGCCGCACGCAGCGATGTAGCCACTTTTCCCTCGGTCTTCCTCTTTAGCATCCTTTGGAGCTTCTTGTCGCTCATGGTCGTCGGCCGTCCGGAACCGGGCTTTCCGGCGTCCACAAAGTGCGGAACGATGTCCATTTTCGACGCGGTGGGGTGCCGTTCTTTGAACGCGCACACTTCTGAACGGAGTTGCTTCACTGTTTTTGCCATCACGGTTAGAGTTCGACTAATAGAGCTGTCAAATTTTGTCTGCTGACTCATTAGTTACTATGATTGATGCTGCATGGGTAGTTTCGTCAGTGCGGGTGAAGGTAAACCCATGAAAATCGGCATTTTTTCGCACAAGTTTTAACAGTCAAAAAAAAAAAAAAAAATCAACAGCACAAGCAGTTCCAAACCTTTTAGCAATACATTAAAAATGTTCAAACCAACTATCCAAGACAGCTTAAGAGCAGCTAAATTTCATTCCGTAAAACTTCGAGCAAATTTCCGAAAAGTAAAAGTAGCGTTCTGTCTGTTTTATAGGACTTAGAACAAGATAGAGAGAGAGAGAGAGAGAGAAACAAAGATTACAAAAAAGGAAACAAGCACACGTAAATCAAACGGTTGTCAATTTAGAAAAAAGGTTATTTTAGATTTTATTTTTTATACAAGTAGCATTTTTTTCTGATTGCATTACATTAAATACTTGGGTAGTGTGAAATTTACTAGACTATAGTGGACTGTTTTTTCGGAAAGCGAAATTAAATCAAACCATTTGCTCATCACAAATCACGACGAGATTGATCTACCGACGGTGTGTGCAAACACCTTCCAATATTAATGCCAAAAAACAATTATTGGAGAATTTGACAAATAATTTCTACATAGCGTAAGACTTCATTATTTTAAACGAGGAAACAGCGCAGTGCGTGAGTCGGTTTTACGAAAAGATTCTATAATTCCTCCGACCCATAGGCATGAGAAACAAGTATGAAAGTGAACGAAAGAGAAAGCGCGAAATCATTTGCTGAAAGACACATTTTTTGACTCAGTGTTCAATTTTCAGTTCTAAACAAAATGTGTTCTCAAGAAGAGAGGCAGTAGAATACAAGAAAAGCAGAACAGCAACAAGTGAACACTAGGAGGAAATGTTTAGCACGTGGCAAAATGTTGTTATTAGATTTATACAAAATATCATTCGATTGCTCATTATTAGTGTGGCCATTTTTGTATTCTGTTAAGTTTAACCGCGAAAAGGTTAACTCCCATTAAGCAGACAGAAATAAACAAAAATGAAGTAATAAGAAAAGAATTGTATAGAAAAAAAAGCACTTGGAACCTTATAATAAATGTTAACATTATTAGAATAAAGCATTATTATTAAAAATTTAAATAAACGAAGCATATATTGAACATAGGATAATTTAACTAACTAATTTAAATTGAAAAAAAAAACAACAGAAAAAAGGGTATCTACCGGAGAAACAAAAGAAGAAAATAACGAAGATGGAAATAAGTGTCAAAAGAAATGGGGTATGTAGGTGTAATAGTTTGATAAATTGTATTTAAACCAATGAACGAAAACGTCGTCATCTAAATAATAATAAAAAAAAAACATTGAGAGTATAAACTAACGTAAACAAACCATGGTCTGCTGTTCGCTTCGTCGGCAGCAGCAGATCACTAATAACCGAAAAATAAAAATAAACTATGTTTGTGTATTTAATTAAACCCAAACTTAATAAACGAAGGAAACCAAAACCGGAAGGAAAATGTTACGTGCCGTGTAAAAACAAAAACCGTTTTTTTACACGCTCTCGAATCCAAACTAAGAAAGAAATCACTAAACAAAAGAATAAATCAGAGTATAGGCAAATTGCAAACTAAACCGAAAGATACGAAATCAACCGGCAGGCACGCAGAGCACTAAGAAGCCCCAAGGGAAAAAGCAATTATGCGGGGACACCCTTCGAATGATGCAAACTGAAGGGAAACGAACGAACAGCCATCTCCCCTGGAAAACCGAAAAAAAATACCGAAAATGTACACCTACACACAAAGAAAAGAAAACAACAACACATTTGAGATGAAATAAATGAAAAATAACATATAAATGTTAATACACTGTGGTTTGAAGCTTGGGCTGAGAAAAGAAAATGTCACAACCTACACACCAAATATTGATTTTGAGTTTTGGTTAAATGTATTACTGCAGACTTTTTAATTTTGAATTTGACTCCACTCATGAGGTTTTGGACAGTAGTTTTGTCGCATTTTCTGGAAACCGCAAACCCCTCTTCCCAAAGTTGCGATAGTCCAGTAGCGTTCAATTGGACGCAGCTGCGGACAATTGGGAGGATTGATGTCTTTCTCAACTAAATCTACTCAATTTTTTGCATCCATTGTACTGTGGTTTAGGCATAATGGGCTGACGCCAAATCAGGCCAAAACAAAGGAAAAACCTAGTATAACGGACACATCATTTTCTGCAAACACTCAGTACGGTAAACTTCGGCATTGATCGTACCTTTAGTGTAGAAAATCGATTACATGGAGCCGCACGAACAAATTGCCTGACATGGGGGCGACCCCGGCGTAGTGGTTAACATCCATACATCTCACGCCAAAGTCACGAGTTCAAATCTCACCCCCCGACAAGTTACGAAAAATACCCAAAGATGTGTTTGAGAGACTACGACGGGAGATTAACCAGCCCGAGGCTGAAAATCTCGATACAGAAACAAACAAAAACAAACAAATTGCCTGACATACGAAAACTTTCTGGCCAAATGACTTTTCGGAGATGCTCACATCTTCGCCAATGATCTTGGTGTGAAAATGCGGTCCTGGAAACGTTCTAGAATCCTCTTTCACATATGTTTCGTCATCGATCAAAACGCAAGCAGACGGTCGTTGCAAAAGTTGGCTGTATAACTGTCTGGCTCTGGTTTTCGCCCTAAAATTTTGCTCAGCACTTTGTTTTGCTATTTCCTGCTTCTTATAAACCCTCAGGCTGTTGCGTTTCTTGATTCTGTGCACCATTCCGACGAAGGTTCCAGCTTTTTTGGCCAAATCACGACGACATTGATCTGTTCCGAAGGATGAGACTGACTACCCAAGTAACATAAAGCATTATATTATTGCTCTTATTCAACACAAAATCAACATCATTAATGCGGATGTGGGGTCCTTTTCAGCTTTAATCCAACTTCAATGATGTACTAGACGTAATGCATATGCCCTATATATGCAAGCTATTATAGCCTCGTGGTTACTTGGGTACCTTCCGATCAAATTTTTTGTCAGCTGGATCGGGATTTCTTTCTCTTCTTGGCAGCTCATCGAACGAGCAGTGTTCCCCAAACTTGTTGATGACAGAATTTATGCTGTCGCGATGAATTCTGAAACGTTTCGCTATTTTGTTCATCAAGACATCCTTCTCACGAAGCCACATGTCCACCAATTGGATTTTTAACACTCTTTGAACACTCTTGAAAACGATCACTGTTTACCGAAAGTTCAAGAGCTGATCAAGTTGTTGACAGATGAACGCGTCGAATGTCGGTAGGGTCAGTCCGATAGTCTTATGGCTGGCCCACAATTGATACGTTGCGGATGCGTTTGCGTTAATTTGACAGTTTTCCCATAGGTTTTCTGTCAAATTTACGTCAACGCATCCGCAACGTATCAATTGTGGGTGACCCTTTACGCGTGTATGCGTGAGCGCATCATAAGCGTTGCCAGTTTATTTTCGATACAATGCTAAGCTGAGATCACCCCTTCGAAGGAATTTTTCACCTTGCCGATGTTGGCTTATATCATGCTATAGACCTGCATGTGAGACCAAGAATTTGACCAGAAGTGAAAGTTTCGCTTTATCTGTTCATGTTTTCGCTGCCACGTCATAGGACGCTTATATAAAGGCACTAGCATACTGGCGGGATAGGCTGCTTCACTTTTAGAGCTGTTATTTTCAATCTAAGGAAAATGACTGTTCATTTTTGTGGCAACTTATGTTGTTATTTATTAGTTCATTCTATGGAAATAATAACCAAAATACCTGGTTTTGTCATGGTATAATAAGTGAATGTATTTTCACCATTGCCGAAACTCGTGAATGTTTTGGCCAAGGTAAATATCTGATTGTTCGAAATGAAGCACACAGTCACAGAAAAGTGTTACTTAAGACATTTTCATGTGATTCATATTATGTTTGTAGCTACTAAGAAACAGCGGCCATACTTCAAGTTCACCGCGAAACTTTGTGCGATGTTGCGAAACCGCTTTCCTACCGGGCAGCTGGTCCCTCAAAATCCGACCAACGTCTCTCCCGACAGCTACTTCTCGGATGATCTTCCAACGAATCACTATTTTCGCTCTCGTCGCTTGACTCCGGATCGGTTTCGGAAATCATTGCCACTTTTTTCACCGGCTTCGGCTTGCATACTTTGCTCGAGCTCCCTCCCGCTTCGAGCGGATTTCCTCCATTAGGATACCTTTTCAGGACTACCTTTTCAACTTGCCCGTCTAACTACTGCTTCATTATTTGCTTCGGTTTTTGCGCAGTCCCGCCAACAACGCTGCTTTGCTCCATAAAAGTGTTGAGTCGGCTAACGCTGCTGTCGAATTGCCTCTGAATCTCATCCCGCTTCTTCAAAAACTGCTCCTCCGCAGTTAGTTGGGCTTTCAACATCCCCTGCTCGTGTTCCAACTGCTGCTCCTCCATCTCACGCTGAAACTTGAGTTATAGCTCACGCATCTCCCGTTCTTGCTTCAATTGCTCTTCTTTCCCCGCTTTCTGCCGAACGAGGGGATTTGCTGCTTTCCGAAAGCCTTCTCCTTGGCGAGTTGTTCCTCTTACAACTGCTTCTCAATTGGATCTACACCGAAACCAGCTCCCTGATCAGACCCTCCATCGCCTTTCTGGCCGCAATTCTTACACCGCTTCTTGCCATCACGAACTTTTAGCTGCTGAGCACTACTTTGGATACACAGTGGGCAACGCCAAACGATATTGGAAAGTCGTACAACAATTCAAGAACCGTCCAAACATGTCAATTCGAGATGTAGCTAAAAAGTCTAAGGTGTCAGTCGGTTTTGTGCAGAAAACCATGAAGCGTGCTGGGTTACATGTTTACAAAGTTCAAAAAGCCCCAAACCGGAATGAAAAACAAAACATCACTGCGAAAACCTGCGCCCGGAAACTTTACACGAAGCTGCTCACCAAATCCGGTTGCATCGTGATGGATGACGAAACATACGTCAAGGCCGACTTCCGTCAACTTCCTGGGCAAGAATATTTCGTTGCCAAGTCGAAGTTCGATGTTCCGGAGGATGTTCGAAAGAAGAAACTATCGAAATTTGCAACGAAGTTTCTAATCTGGCAGGCGATTTGCGGATGTGGTGAAATAAGTGCTCCCTTCATCACTTCCGGAACAATAAACGGTGCGATTTACACGGAAGAGTGCCTTAAGAAGCGTCTCTTGCCATTCATTAAGAAGCACAAAGGATCAACTCTGTTTTGGCCTGATCTAGCATCCTGCCACTACGCTCGAAACGTATTGGAGTGGTACCGAGCCAACGGAGTCAATTTTGTGCCAAAGGATATGAACCCACCAAATTCACCGGAACTTCGTCCAATTGAAAAATTCTGGGCAATTATGAAAACGGAACTTCGCAAACATCCCAAAACTATAAAAACAGAGCTAGAATTGAAGAAAATTTGGGTAAAAACAACAAAAACACTGGGAAAATCGGTTGTACAAAATTTGATGGGTGGAGTGAAAAGGAAGGTGGGGGCATTCGGGGGGGGGGACGAAATTAAATAAAAAAAATTTTGTAAATAAAAACTAATTAGTAGTTCTTCATTCCCTGAAAATTTAAAAAAAAACCGTAATTTTTTTTTTTTTTTGTGTGTGTTTTTGTGTTTGTTTTTTTTTTCTATTTTATCTTTTGGTGGTTGTTTTTTTTTTATTATTATTTTTTTTATGATTCCTTCTATATTGCTGGTTGCAGTTGTGATTGGACTCTAGAAGTGCTTTTTGCGCATTTCAAAGTGTGATAAAAGTGCACGTTTACGTCAAATCTTTTTGTTTTCTTCGGTGCACTTATCCTTTATGCTGAAAGGTATAAGTTCACTGAAGACAGGAAACGATTTGACGTAAACGTGCACTTTTATCACACTTTTTCTGTTTTTGTCGGAGTCCAATTTTAACTGCAAACAGCAATACTAAAATTAAATGCCTCTGATCAATTACTTCGCAGTGTGTTGAAATTTTTTTTTCAATTTTGTCCTAGGTGTGTTGAAATCAATCATTTCACAATGCTGATTATATACAATCATCATGAGGTTCAGAGGTCCAAATTTAGCATAATTTGTACGATGATTAGTTGCAGATAACAGATTAGGTTAGTTGCTGGCATATTGACATTATATCCGATTAAATTTATATGCGAATTTATTATTATATCTATGTTTATAATAAAACTTTATATCAGATTCTTCCCATCAACAAGGAGTTCTACACTCAGACAAATAATCTTAAGAATTTCATCAGGTTCAACTTATGAACGATGCTTTGAAATTTCATAAGCCTGACTTATCAATGGATTTTGTTTTACACGACGTTGTTCTTGTACGCCTTTAATCTTTCCTGTTCACAAGTGTTGATACATACTAGTGGTCAAGTCTCTGGACCCATAACCTCAACGTTCAAGGTTCGAATCCAGGTTGCGCCAAATTTTAATTTTTTCAACATTATTATATTTCACAAGTTAAATTAATGAAACTCATAATGATTTCTTGTGGCAAATAATCATTATGCAATCTTAGTGCCGAGTGTACGTCAACTTTGCAGTTATGTCACTGACATAACTCACCCTTTCGTTTTGTTTTGTTTTTAATTTTGTCTGTCCGGATTTAAATCGAAAGTGTCCGGATAATGAATCCAAGTCAGGGAGTTCGGATTTATGAACATATTAAGACACTTTATTCTTCACATTTTACCGTGCTGAATCAATATCCGGACTGGCCATGAATCGGACAATATTTATTTTAAAATTAATTAGTAGGTTATTTCTCAACATTTCACCCGCACTGACGAAATTACCCATGCAGCATCAACCATAGTAACCCATAAGTCAGCAGACAATCAGTCGAACTCTAACCGTGATGGCAAAAACAGTGAAGTAACTCCGTTCAGAAGTGTGCGCGTTCAAAGAACGGCACCCCGCCGCGTCTAAAACGGACAACGCGCGGCACTTTGTGGACGCCGGATACGCCCGTTCCGGCATCTACAACATCTTGGCACTATTAGACAACAATCAGAGCTTCGAAAGAAAACCCGGATCCGGACGGCCGACGACCCTGAGCGACAAGAAGCTCCAAAGGATGCTGAAGAGGAATACCGAGGGAAAAGTGCTGCGTGCGCTTGGCCGGGAGGTTGGTTCAACCGGCCAAACAGTGAAAAAGTACCTGGAGAACATGAGCATACATGTCAGAAAGCGGAAGTCGAGTCCACTGGTTTCGGAGCTGCAGGCATTGACGCAGCGGCAGCGGCTGAATAAGATGGTCAACTCGATTTTTCGACGTGGCGGTGGTGATGGACGACGAGACCTATCTCACCCTGGATGGCAACGACTGGTATGGCACTTCGTATTTTACTTCCCCCAAGAAGGAAGTGAGCTCCGAGGTCAATTTCATTTCACACACCAAGTTCCCCAAGAAGGTACTGCTGTGGCTGACAATCAGCGAAAAGGGGATGTGAAAGCCACTCTTCTTTAGCTCCGGACTGGCCGTGAACGGGGACATTTATAGTACGGAATGCCTGCGGGAAGTTGCGTCGTTCATCAAGAAATACTAGAAGGGCGAAGACGCGGTGTTCTGGCCAGATCTGGCGTCGGACCACTACTCGAAGCAATCGTTGGAGGAGATGGAGCGGCTGAATATCGACGTGGTACCCAAGTCGGCGAACCCGCTCAACGCCCTCCAGCTGCGTCCCACCGAGAATTTCTGGGCCAACCTGAAGCGTAAGATCTACTCCAACAATTTTGTCGCGAAAACTGAGGAGGAATTGATAAATAAAACGAAGAAAGAACCCCAAAACATGCCTACACGCATGTTTTCGTCCGCCATGGCGAATGTTCCAGTTAACTACCGGAAGGTCGCTCGCAAGGGCGTAGAATTGTTTTGCAAGTAAGCTTAAATAATTACCTTCCATGGGAAATTTATCAACAGCAATTATCTGTCTTAGCTTTTTTTATCACCATCCGAAAAAAATTCAGTTTTTAAATGCAAACGCTATAAAAGCTTCTTTTCATGCATGACAAATACGGTTCGGAAGAAAACTAGAATGTGGGAGTAAGTGTCCATATATTGATGCAGTACGTTAATCTATTCTTCGTTGCTGCCATTTATTCTACCTTCTCTCAAGCGTAATTTGCATATGACCAACATTTGAAAATGCCACTGCTATGAACTTAACCGAAAGGTTATTACTTCGGTTATCAACCCAAAAAAAAAAGACAAGAGAAGAGAGTTGTTCAGTTTCCCATAACTGATATGTGTGTAAGGTAACAAGCACGTTGGCTTAATTGCTCCAAAGCTCAGTATATAATCTCCACACGAAAGCTTTTGCAATGCAAATGTAAATCACGGTAAGCGTTTTTAAATGTACAATGCGTGAAACGTGATCACTTTAATGTACTCTCCCTCTCCACACAGCTTCTCTCTTTTTCTTGCTTGAAGGTGATAATGTTTTGAATTTATCGCCTGGGAATAGCATAAAGAAAAAAAACCTGGTAAGTCACGACCTCCCAGCATAATAAAAGACGCGTGGAAGTGCTGTCAGCTTACGTTGACGTATGATATTTACATGGTAGCAACTAGTTAATGTTTATAGCCACGATTGGATTGACAATTTATTTTGCTGGATCTCTATTGACATATTGAGAGATTCAATCTCAAACGAGTATTTAAATGACTATTTGTTAGCCGAGATCTCAGTAAAAAAGAAGTTTTGGGCGTGTTGGTAGAGTGTAACATGCGATGTATTCGATCTTGTTGGTGACGTATTTTTCCGCATGCATGTTCCAAGATTCACAACACAATTGCCCTACACAATACTTACCTCCGATGCAGAAGAAAATAAAAAAACGAAAGGTTCGATCACTTCCATTCACGTTTCGATTCTCAAATTCACACGATCTTTCCCATTCATCTGAATGCCGTAACAATGTCCTCTCTTGAACACAGACGGCGGCACCTGTCTTCGTCGGAGAGAAATCTGCTGCTCTCCAATATTCCCACCTTCCACGCCGTACACAACATGCGAACGGAGAAACTGGTCTGATCTTCCAACCCAACGGGTTCGAACGTAGGCATATTTAGTTTCACTTGCGCTCTCTCGGAAATATCACCTGTGCAAATCTCGTGCTTTGAAAATTTGGCGCCTTAAAACAAAATGCTACCGAAAACGTTCCTGATTCCGATCGTGACCGGGCTAGTGTTTGCACTAGCACTGACCATCGATGGCAGCCCGATGTACTACAAGAAGGTTTCCGGTCAAAAGTACGAACCAGGTAAGTCTGCCGACGAAGATGACCACTCGAAACGTCGAGAGGTGAAGGTTGACTCATCAGCCACGGATTTCTTCCACCTCCACTTTAATGATTGTGTTGTTGTTACTGCGCTCACAGATTGGGTGGCGGTGTCATCGACGGTCATTCCTCTGGCCGAGTACCGTGTGAGTGTGGGTGGTGGTGGTGCCGAGCAGCACAAGTCGGCCTCACTGGTGGCGGATGACGAGTACAGACGTGCGTACTTGAAACACAAGAAGCTAACGACGGCCAACAAAGGAAAACTGCTTACCCAAAAGGGATCGGAGGCTACGGTGGCTCAGGCTCGCGTGCAGGAAGATCCGGATACTTTGATTACTGGTGGGTGATATTTGCAAATGAGCCGATGAATGATGCTTGATTGTGACTTCTGTTTTTGTCGTTTTTTTTTTGCAGCCAATAAAAAGTTCTACGAAAGGAAAAACAATTGAGCAGTGAATTAGCGAGAAGATGCAGCCAAACTAACCGCCTGTGACCTGTAAATAACCATTTTATGTTTTCAATGTTTGCAATTTTTATCTTTACACTTACCGCCGGTGCCAATAATATGTTTACTAGACATTGTTTTTTTTTTTAACCTATTTGTTCAATTAGAAATAAAGATATTTTCAAACTAAGAATTTTTGCAGCTATCTTTTGAGTGTCGACGCTTTGGCGAAAGATTTAGTTGCACCGTTTCAGAAATTAGAAGAGGATGATCTATTAATTAAGTTAGATGGGGAGTATGTAAAAGTTAGATTTATTTTGAGTTTGTTTCAAGGTGACGACTTGTCGAAGACACAAGAAACAACTGCAAACAGATTGTAGTGATTGTACAGTCGATAGTCGAACAATCGAGAATTATAATGAAGATATATTAGTAGATGACCATTCACTAACAGGCTTAGCGGGACATTCAGGACCTTCATTTCACGTCGTTCCGAATTTAAGTGTGGATGTCATGAACGATATTTTTAGTAATGGCGTTTGCAAGTATGGACTCATAGAAGCTTTGAACCATTTTATGAATGAAATGAAATTTCTAACAGTTGGTAAAGGGTGTCCACGATGAAATTTCCACACTATGAAATTGCTCTAAATTTTTATTGGTGGGGAGAATTTTAAGAAAATTTGGGGGGGTTAGTTCATAGTGCATTATTTACATCCTGCAAGTTTTAAAGTCCTGTGATCAAAACTCGCGGAAATGGAGACGAAAGAACAGCTCGTGCGTGATAAAATCTTGCGCATTCATCACGAGAACAAGGATCTCTCGCATCGTTCCATCGCTAAAACGTCGGGAATCGCGAATTCCACGGTGTCGCGAGTGATAAAGCGATTCGAGGAACGGTTGACCACCGATCGGAAGCCCAGAAGTGAAGAAAAAAGTATTCCGTACAACACCAAAAATCACAACCGCGTAGTTGGGGCCTTCAACCGAAATCCGAACGCCTCCGTTCGGGATGTGGCTAAGAAGCTGCACCTAAGCCGAAGTTTTGTCCAGAAGGCCAAAACTAAGGCTGGGCTTCGAACGTTCAAGGTACAAAAGGCCCCTAATCGCGACGAGAAGCAGAACAAGTCCGCCAAAACCCGTGCCAGGAAGTTGTACCTCAACATGCTGACGAAAGTTGAATGCTGCATCATGGACGACGAAACATATGTGAAGGCCGACTTCAAACAGATCCCCGGCAACCTGCTTTTCACGGCCAAGGATAAGTTCAGCGTTCCGGAGCATGTCCGCACTCAGAAGATGTCCAAATTTGCGAAGAAATTCCTGGTTTGGCAAGCCACGTGCGGGAAGCGGAGTGCACCTTTCGTGACCCAGGACACGATGAACGGACAGGTGTACATAAAAGAGTGCCTCCAGAAGCGGCTGCTTCCTCACAACGTCCCAAGCGGCTGACCCACAACGTCCCAACAATCTTCTGGCCGGATTTGGCCTCATGCCACTACTCCAAGGACGTGCTGAAGTGGTATGCGGACAATAAGGTCAATTTCGTGCCGAAAATGTTCAACCCTCCCAACACTCCGGAACTCCGCCCCATCGAGAAGTACTGGGCGATTATGAAGCAGCACCTTCTTAAACGACCTAAGGTAGTGAAGACAGTCGAGGAACTGAAGAAAGTATGGGTTTACATGCAAAAAACGGTTGATTCACAGGTTGTGCAGAATCTTATGGCCGGGGTTAAGGCCAAGGTGCGGGCATTTGCGTATGGACTGTAAATAAAATACGAGTAAAATGGTAAAATGAAGTTGAATAGTTATTTCTCAATCCCTGAAAATTTGATGGGAATCGGATGAAAACTCGAATTTTGCGAATCAATTTTGTGTGTGGCAATTTCATCGTGGACACCCTTTATTGTTAATACTCGCCAAGTATCATTAGCCAAGTACAAGCTATTGGGAAGAGACATTACCCAATCTTTGACCTTCAAATACCTTGGAGTCATGTTTGAGTCAAAATGCACTTGGAGTACTCACATTGCGTAATTAAAACAGAAATGTCAACTAAAGATCAATTTTCTAAGATCAATTTCCGGGACATGGTGGGGTGCTCACCCGAAAGACCTCATTAAACTCTATAAAACACTATTCTTTCAGTTCTAGAATATGGCTCTTTTTGCTTCCTCTCGGCAAGAAACAGCCACCTCATCAAATTGGAACGTATTCAATATCTTTGCAATACGTAACCCTTGGCTGTATGCATTCAACGTATAATATGAGCCTGGAGGTTCTGGCAGGAGTAAAACCTTTACAGTACCGCTTCTGGGAGCTCTCATCTAGAATACTGATCAAGTGTGGAATCAGTAACAACCTTGTGATTGAAAACTTCGAAGAAATGCTCGAATTGAGTACCCAGTCTAGATTCTTACGAATCTATATTAACTATATGTCATCTGATATTAGTCTTCCATGCTATAACCCTCCTAGTGTACGCTTTCCTTATCACAGTTCCTCCATTGCTTATGCTTATGAAACAGGCTGTTCAAGGAGTTCTAGATCAACTTCGACCTATTTTAATTCCCCATATTTTCATCGAAAAGTACCAACATGTCAATTGCAATAGAAGAATTTTCACTGATGGGTCGCGCATTGATGGATCCACTGGTTTCGGTGTCTACTATGAATACTCATCTGCCTTCCGGAAATTTCAGGAACCTTGTTCCGTATATGTTGCTGAGCTGGCAGCAATCAATTTCGCATTGGGGATAATTTCCGACATGCCCATAGACCATTATTTCATCTCCTCGGATAGTCTCAGTTCTATTGAGGCCCTCCAGTCGATGAAAACAGTGATGCACGCATCTTACTTTCTTTCAAAAATAAGGGAGCAGATCTGTGCGTTGGTCAAAAGATCATTTAAGATTACCTTTGTAGGGGTCCCCTCAAAATTCCTCAATTCCAGGCAATGAGAAGGCGGACTCTCTAGCAAAGGTGGGCACAAAAAAAAGGCGAGATTTTCGAAAGAAGAGTTTCACATGATGAATTTTTCCCACTAGTACGTCAGAGTTCTCTTCAAAGTTGGCAAAACGATTGGACAAGTAATTCTCTCGGGCGGTGGTTACATTCCATTATTCCAAATGTTTCGTCGAGATCGTGGTTCAAAGGTCTGTATGTAAGTCGTGGTTTCATTCGTGTGATGTCAAGACTTGTGTCCAACCACTACTCGCTAGACGCACATCTCTACAGAATTAACCTCGTCGATAGCAATGTATGTAGGTGCGGAACCGGTTATGATGACATCGATCACCCAGTTTGACATTGCCCGGATAATGATGCTTCCAGAGCACGACTATTGGATACCCTACACGCTTAGAAAATTTCATGTAAAATTAAGGCTTTTTAGATGCACACAAACGAGGCGGCTAGTAAGACTTAAATTTACGTCTTCTTTCAAATTTACATGAACCAAAAACTGAACACTCAATTCTACATTACGTGACGTAAATTTTAGTCACAACACTGATTTTTATAAATTTTAAATTTTTTTATAAATTATAAATAATATTTATAAATCTTATGAGTTCAATTGAAGAGAGCAACAACTTTTGTAGTGCATATTTAATTATTTGATTCAAGTTTTTGTTCAGAGCTGTAAACCAAAGGACCGAATCACTCATGCGTCCTTTATAGAAGCTCCACCGAAGATTTCTTTTACCCTCAACATGGATGCAGGCATAATTATACTGTATTTTATAAAACGATAAAACAACTGCTTTTCTGAACCATTGAATGTTTTGAAGTAATGATAAAATAATACTTCAATCACAACTGTGTCAATCATCGTAGGGAAAGAGAAATATACTGCAGAGTGTGTTGTCAATACTGCATGATTGTTCCAACTTTTATACTTCTATGCAAACAAATGAGCCGTGCATGTATCTGTCAGTTCTCGGTCGTGTAATTTCAAGTATTTCGACCCATAAAATTAAATCTTCATGACATATTTTTCAGCTACTGATGTGATATTGCATCACATGGCATAATTTCACATCATATTGTATTTTCTTTTAAATGACAACCATTATTTTTGGATTTGCGTCTATTTGCTCATAAAATTCAGCCATTATTTGATTTACGTGACACGAAATTTAAATCTTATGTCAATTGCAGCTCATTTAATTATCATTATTTTTAACAGTGTAGTGGCCCGAGGTAGACAACCATTCCGCGATGTTTTGGGAATGCGTGATCTCCCCTAAATGCAAGGGATTTACGAATTCCTTTATTTGTTTGACCTTAATGGGTAAGTGATCCCCTTCTTGTAATAATCCCCGGCGTTGGGGCGGGGGTTTTTTTTTTTTGTTTTGGGGGTTTTGTCTGCGGGGAGGTTGTGGGCATGGGGGGAAAAGGGGTGGAGAAAGGGGGGTGGGTGGCCGGACTTAAATTTAAATTTTTATTAAATGGCGGGCGGGGGGAGGGCCCCGGGGGGGGGGGGGGCGAAAAAAAAGTAAAAAAAAGGGGGAAAAAAAAACAAGTATCATTAGATGCAGGACTTTGAAGATCTTGATTTTAGTTACGATAGCAAGAATAGAAATAAAACTATTAAAATACGAATGAGCGCTGATGAGATGTGGGCCTTTTGCCACAATTTTACTTTTATTATAAGACCCTATATACAACCTGATGATCCCGTTGGGGAGTACTGTAAGAGCTTACTGAGAATGGTTGATCAAATTCTTTCTAAAAAGTTTGTTCTGCAGGAAGTAGAAAAGTTAGAAAAACTGATTGCCAAGCACCATTCCTTGTACCAATCACTTTTTAAGACGTATATCAAACCCAAACTACACTTCCTTTTACACTACCCTAAAGTAATTCTAGACTGTGTGCCTACTTCACGAATGATGTGCGAGAAACGAAGCGAAGCATCAAGCTTTCAAAGAGTATGCACATGTCATCACTTCTCGATTCAACGTAGCGTATGCATTATGTATGAGATCGTGCTTACAATTCAGTTTCGATGTTTACAGGGTGCGGCAGAAAATAATGCGAAAATTTGTTCTATTTCTTTCAAATCCCATTTCAACTAATTCAAGCAATAATATCAACATTTTCGAGTGCAGTTATCTTTATAAAGTCCTTTTAAACAAATTTATTCAATGTGTCCTCCATTTTTATTAATAACATCCTCGAGCCGACGCCGGAAGCCAGAGCATGCCTTTCGGACGTAGTCCTCCGACATTGACTGCCATGTGCGTGTTATGGTTGACTTCAGGGTTTTCACACTAGGGTGTGATGTTTTGCAGGCTTGTGCTTCAACATATGCCCAAATCGAATAATCCAACGGAATAAGATCTGGACTGCTAGGGGGCCACAAATCCTTCGGCCAATGTCATGTTATCGTTCAACCATTGTTGGGTTCGATTGGACGTGACACGGCGCTCCATCCTGCTGTAGGACAACGTTTTGGTCCTCGGAGAAGTTGGCCTTCATCCAGGGAAGCACTTGGTCCTTTAACATACCGATATACACTTCGGTATTGATTTTAACTCCAGCATCAATGAAAACAGGCGGCATTTTCAAACCGTTGGACGCCACCGGATGTTTGGTTTGAAATTTGAATTTCACTTTTTCCGGAACGTTCTCCATTTTCTGCGGTGAAATGAACCGGTCCGTGCGGCTGTTGGCCGCAGCATCGATGCTGAAAAGCTTTTCGTCGGAGAACAGGATTATCATTTTTTCCTTCTTCAACAAGGAAAGCAATCTTTGGAAGATGCATGCAGGTCTTTTTTGATGATTCTCCGCATGTATTTCTCCGAAATATTGGCTTCCTTTGCAAGTTTTCTAATGGAACGCACCGGATTGCGAGCAATTTTTGCACGGACCGATTTGATCACGTTCGGCGCGCGTGCAAAGCGCGGACGTCCACTTCCCGGCTTCCGCTGCTTAGGACCATCCTGCAGGGTCTTTTTTATGCGGTAAACTGTTGCCAAATGGCACCCTACCACCTTGGCAATCTCTTTCGGCTTCTTCTGAGCGAGCAACAAACTGGTGATCACTTCTTTCGCGAACATTTTGACAAATTTGCAATAAAACATATAGAATGTTTGGATGCAGCACTTGAAAGTAAACATAAACAAATACACGTTCGACCGAAATTAGTCACTAGCTACACGAATTAACCCAATACTCAAGTTTGAACATTTGCGCATTATTTTCTGCCGCACCCTGTACAATAACAGGTTCGAAGCAACAAACGAAAATCCAAACGCTAAATTCCACCCCGTTTGCAGCGTTGCTCTCCAAAGCCCCCACAGTAGTTTGTTTGCAGCACTGAGCGCCTCCTATCGACATTTTTCAACAACGGAACGCACGACAAGAAGCACGATGGATGCCCTTGAGCCACCCGCCACAGTCGAGCATCGTCGGTTTACTAGCTTTGCTGATTGTTCCGGCCAACCTAGTCATTCCGTTCCTGTGTTCGGTATAGGTGAGGGGGTCATCCACCCTGCTTGCTCAGGCAAGTACCATGTTATTATTGAAAATCAAAATCCTGACTTCCGCCCCGTTTGCAGCGATGTTCTGCAAAGTCAATCCATACCTGACGCCCTCGCGAATTTGCTGCTAGATAAACAACTGGACAGTAATGATAAAGCTTCGACCAATTGCTACGAGACATCCAGATCACACTATCAGCCGCTCCGGACACCAGCACGCGCCGTAGGAAGCCCTTTGGAAGCCCTCGAGCCCTTCGACCCAGTCCTGCCACATGCTGCCGTCGTTCTATATAGTCGTCCTGGTCCTGTGGTCGAAAGCAACCTCTACCCGGAGAGTATTCCTTTATTTCTACGAATTTCCAGAGTCTGATCGAAACCACTCATTCTAGCCCCAACCATCAGCCTCGGTCTGCGGCTGAACGAGACGAACTACGCCGGGAACTGCAATTCCTATGACTGTCCCCCCGAGGACCAAGACATGCTGCAGCTGCTACTTCGAGTGTCCTTGCTACCAAAATGTTGGTGGAATCAACAATTCTCTCGCCGAGTATCAATTGGCCCTTAGTGATGGTTGCTTGACATGTACGCTCTCATCGAGACTTAACGGGAGCTTAACGGGAATACTACGACGAATCAACTCTTTGACGATTCCTACACCGTTTTGTCGACAAGATCGGCCAGCTTCTAACAGCAACAAGAGTATCGGTGGCGGGGTTCTGCTAGCTGTTCATTCTAGATTCAAATCCCGTTCGGTCAATCCTCCCAATAGCACATCGGCGGAGCAAATTTGGGTTGCATTGGCTACCGACGATGCTTCGCTCGACGTTTGCGTGATTTACTTTCCTCCCGACCGAGTAAATGACGCAATTCTGATCGAAAAACATCTTGACTCGCTGAACTGGGTCGTTTCGCAGTTGAATCCAAGGGATAAGGTGATCATTCTCGGCGATTTCAACATGGGCACGATTTCTTGGCAGCAAAATTCTCTTGGGCACTAGGTTTCTCGATCTACGATTGTCATGTCATCACGAGAACTGCTTGATGCGTATAGTACCGCTCAACTCGTGTATGCTTCTCTTGTGTGGTGGCCAAAAACAAAAGAGGCTACTGCACAGAAAAAGCTTACAAAACTTCAACGGCTAGTATCCATTGCTATAACGGGAGCGATGCGCAGCACTCCATCAAATGCGTTGAATGCAATTCTAAATCTGCTGCCTTTGCACGAATACGTGCAACTAGAAGCGGAAAAGAGTATGCTTAGACTTAAACGGCTGAAAACTGGTGACCTGTCTGGTGACTTAGTCGGTCACCTGAGCATTTCACAAAGCTTTCAAAATGGGCCAGTGATGTATATGAATGGAGACTGGATGAAACCTGTGGAAAACCATGACATCCCTTACAACATATGTGAAACGTCACGTATAGATTGGGAAGTCGGAGGTCCCACTGTTCGCCATGGCTCCATAAAATTGTTCACAGATGGCTCAAAAATTGGAACAAAAACGGGAGCAGGAATCTTCGGCCCTGGGGTAGAAATCTCAGTGGCGATGGGAAACTATCCAACGGTTTTCCAAGCGGAGATCTTTGCTATAATAAAATGTGTTAACGTTTGTCTGAAGAGGAGATATAGACATGCAAATATTTGTATTTTTACAGACAGCCAAGCGGCACTCAAAGCGTTAAGTAATTATAAATGCACATCCAAACTTGTCTGGGAATGCATTCTTTCATTGCGAAAGGTGTGCCAAGAGAACTCGGTAAATTTATTCTGGGTTCCGGGACACTGTGGCATTGAAGGCAATGAAAGGGCAGACGAGCTTGCTAAACAAGGTTCAAATGCACAGTTTATTGGCCCAGAACCATTCTGCGGTATATCATACTGTGCCATAAAAATGGAATTAAAATCTTGGGAAGTGCAAAGGGTGATGACCAGTTGGTTGGTCACCACAAAGTGTGTTCAAGCGAAAAGGTTTATAATTCCAAATGTTACAATCAGTAAAAAGCTTCTGGAGCTCAATAAGAGAGTTCTTTGTACCTATACTGGCCTAATAACCGGACATTGCCCGAGTAGATATCATTTGAAAAACATTGGCCAGGTTCAGAATGATATCTGTCGTTTCTGTAACATGGAACGTGAAACCTCGGAACATCTGCTTTGCAGTTGTGATGCTTTGTACAAGAGCAGACTTAAATTTCTGTACAGTGGCTATATGCAACCTAAAGAAATTTGGACTGCAAATCCTGGAAAGGTGGTGGGTTTTATAAACTCAATTTTGCCAGACTGGGAGACGCGTCTTGGGCTGGTCACTTGACAAATGGTGATCTAGCTTTAAGATGCGAATTAGAATAGTAAACAGGGGTATACCACAAAAGTTCAACTCTACGCCCCAACAAAAAAAAAAAAAAAAAAAAAAAAAACTCAGGCAGCTGACTGACGTTCAAAACAAGAATAATCGCATGCTTAGCCTGTGCTTCGTTAGTGACGATTTATGTGAGGATTGCACAGTTATTGAAGCACCAGCACCGCTGGTTAAAATCTGTCAGCATCATCTACCATTAATTTTGAAACTTGCGGTAAATTCATTGTGTCGCTTCAGTGATTCCTCTGAAAGTGTTTTCTACGATTTCAGTAAGGCTGATTTTAGCGGAATGGACGATTTATAGGGACTTGTTGACTGGGACGAGATTTTCGATGTTTCTGACGTCAACCTCGCTGCATCGACAATGTCTGGTGTACTGCTGTATGCCCTTGATCAGTTTGTTCCAGTGAGGATGAAACTTGAATCAACTAAACCAGCTTGGTCGAATTCCGCTCTCAAGCGCCGACACAGCAAATATCGCACGGATTTTACAAAATCGTGTTACGTGGAAGCGAATGCCGAGTACAAGCAATTAAACGATTATCTCTATAACGTTTATCAAGACCGTCTACAAAAAAAACCTTAAGTCAAACCCCAAAAGCTTTTGGCGTCACGTCAATGATCAGCGGAAGGAAGTCGGTTTGCTCTCCACGATGACGGATGGTTTGCTTGAAGCTGATTGCATCGCCGGTATTGCCGATATTTTCCGTTCCCAATTCAGCAACGTTTTCTCCGACGAGCTGCTCGACCCGCAGGACATCGCGCTCGCCACCAGTAATGTGCCCCGTCTTCCTGCCCCCGGAATGCATTATGCCATCACCAATGACATGGTTATTGCAGCTGGCAAGGAATTGAAGTCCTCAACGGAATGTCGTCCGGACGGCATTCCATCGCTTGTACTGAAACAGTGCGTGGATTTTCTTGCGTCTCCGTTAGCAAAGGTATTCAATCCTTCTGTGTCCACTGGTATATTTTCGAACTGTTGGAAACAGTCATATGTTTTCCCAGTACTTAAGAAAGGTTGCAAGAGAATGGTCTCAAATTACCGGGGCATAGCTGCATTAAGTGCAGTATCTAAGTTGTTTGAGATGATAATTCTTCGGAAGCTAGTGCAGAGCTACGCGCACTATATTTCGCCGGATCAGCATGGATTAATTCGCAAACGTTCGACATCCACTAATTTGACGTGCTTCACCTCTTTCTTGGTCAAGCATCTTGAAAACGGTTATCAAGTAGATGCTATTTACACAGACCTCTCCGCTGCGTTCGATAAAATGAACCACCAGATAGCAATAGCCAAGTTCGATAAGTTAGGCATGAGTAACAACTTGCTTATCCGGCTGCGTTCCTACCTAACCGATCGTAGTATGTCCGTCAGGATCGGTGATCACGTTTCTTCACCATTTAAAGTTTTGTCCGGTGTGCCTCAAGGCAGCTACCTTGGGCCGTTTCTGTTCCTGCTCTACATGAACGATGTCAATCTCATCCTCAAATGCCTAAAACTCTCATACGCCGATGATTTGAAGCTGTTCTACGCGCACAGTAATAGTAAAATGTCTAACATGGATAGTACCAATCCTGCAAAATGCGTGTTGATGCTGTAAAAAAAACTAGCTTTTTACTAAATGTTAAACATGGGCCAAAACAGAAATAGAATTTCATTAGAATGGCAATTCATTATGAATTTCATAAAATAGAATTGGTGCTCCTTCATAAGATTATCTTATGGAAAATCAAAGACCATATTATAAAAAAAAATCAACAACGCCACTGACGTCAATTCATAAGTACATTTTATGATTTTCAAAGTTTTTCCTTATGTCGAAATTTCATAAGTGTATTTTATGGCAGTCATGCGATAAATTTTCTCAGTGTAGGATTGGCTGCTGTTTAGCTATAGCTATCAAGATATAGTTATCATGATCTTCGACAGCATAGCCATTTATACCTAATGCGATTCATTTGCTGATATCTCGTTCCAGAAGCTGATTTTATTAAATATTACGTATGATGAAAGTATTGGGTTTGATTATTTTCATAAATTTGTCTCAAAGTAGGTATAAGCTAAAACGTGAGAGCGCAATCTACTGCCGTGAAACGCATATCAGTCCCATCTTGATTTCCTATTCATATGGGACTGATATGCGTTTCACGGCAGTGTAGGAATATTCAAATGATATTCATCATTGTAGGCATTTGAATAGGACAGTGAATATAACACGTTCTATATACCAGTTAGTGCAATGCACTGTTAGACAAAGTTGTAGATACTCATAAACTCAGCATCTGAAACAAGTTATCGGTAAATTTATCCCTATGAGACGAAATTTACAGCACAGATCAAGATTTATATGGACGTGATAGAAGCATTATTTCAGGCAATGTCCAAGTAAACATTGACATTTCCTTACATTTCAGTGAATTCGGTAGAAGCTTAGAAAATATCATAGATGTTTTTGTTAATACCGACGTCATTCAGAATTATCTACAATTCCACGTAACCGGTTCCGATTCTATCTAAAAGTTTAGTATACCGATCACTCGTTAGACCACTTTCTTATTATTTAACGTAACAACAGAAGGTGAAGAGGTCGCTTTCTTTCCTTAGAGAAATAAAAGTTTATGACAACTTGTTATATTTTAAAGAAGATATCTGAGGCAAATGAACCATAAAATAATAAGCCTTGTTAAGCATAATCTCTCCTATTGTAGTTCTGTTTAACTCTAAATACCCATTCGGAAAAAAACGGATTGAAGAATTGGGATGTAATTAGAAATCTAAAAATGAAGATTTTTAAGTATTGAACCTTACCCTACTGATCAGAGAGTGTGCGCCAAGTTTCACGATTTCAGAAAATTTTCATTGAATGTTTTGTGCAGCTTTTTCGCCTTCCTGGGACCCAGCCCCGAACAGAGTGACAGCTTCTCCTCGCTACTGTTGATCATACCGGCCAGCGTTCCGTAGTTTTGGATCAACGTCATGGCGTCCGTCTTGTTGACCGGTTTGATGTTGGTCAGAGCACTCACGAGCTGAAAGCGAAAAGGTCACTTTAAACCAATAGTTGGGAGGGAAGGCCAAACGCAATACCTTTTGATACGGATACTGCTCGGCGCGTTCCATAATCAAATCCGGCGGTTTATTTTCGAACATTTTGTACGTTTCGACTATTTTGCCCGCTTCTTCGGCATTCCAGGCCAGCATCAGCGTCAAATCGGCCAGCAGACAAATCCGGGTCAGGTGCTTCAGTGCATTGTGTGGTTCTTGTATGTCCACCTGCACCAACAGCACTCTCAGTTCGTACATCTTTCCGAGCTGTTTCAGCCGTCCGTGGATGTAGTCCGGATTGAGATTGTGGTACCGCAGGGAGATGTACAGGATGCAAGACGTCACGCCGACAACGTAATCGGGCACGATATCATCGTACTCCCACGGAATGTTCTGGATGGATTTGAGCAGCGGATTACCACGCTGCTTCGGATTCACCAGGACACAGTTTCCTTTGTTTACGGAACGAACGACGATGCCGGCACTGTTGTTGTTTCCGCCTTCAGAGATCGATGTGCCAGTAATGACAGCAGCAGAATCCGTGGTTATTGCGGCTTGTTTGGGTGGTGATGGCAGATCCAGGTTGGCCAACAGATCGTCATCGTCCAGAGAGTCATTCGGCATGGACATGATTGCGATAAGCTTGCACTGAACTGAATGTTGTCGAATAAAATTTGTCGTTTCTGCGGGAGAACACGAATTGCGGGTAATGGTGTTTATGTTTTTACGCTGACTGTTGATCGACGATGACGGGTGAAATGATTTTCGAGTTCGAATTTCGAACAACTATAAAGTTAGCGAAGATTAGAACCAGCATTAAACCATACTCTGAGAAAAATTTCATCGTTGTACCGACAATTAAATCATGGTCAGGATGACTATCGCATATAATGGTTTCAATAACCATGAAAATGGTCGAATTTACCACGTTCGTGGCATTTTTGACTATGATCATGGTAACAAGGACTATTCCGACATTATGGAAAATGTTGCGTCAACTATTTTTAATGGTAGTTTTGACCATGATCATAGTCGGTTCAAAATCACTATACTACAATAGTCATCCTAACCCCCAATAATGGTAAAATTGACCATCAAATTCCTCTCTGTGTACTCTGAGAAAAATTTCATCGTTGTACCGACAATTAAATCATGGTCAGGATGACTATCGCATATAATGGTTTCAATAACCATGAAAATGGTCGAATTTACCACGTTCGTGGCATTTTTGACTATGATCATGGTAACAAGGACTATTCCGACATTATGGAAAATGTTGCGTCAACTATTTTTAATGGTAGTTTTGACCATGATCATAGTCGGTTCAAAATCACTATACTACAATAGTCATCCTAACCCCCAATAATGGTAAAATTGACCATCAAATTCCTCTCTGTGTAAGAGCGAAAAAGCTTTGCTTGATATATATTGATGACGAATTTCTTGTTGAAATTATTTGAAAACCGTTATAACATGTTATAACTCTGCAGTGTGAACAAGGCATAACATACAGTAATGAAATTGATTCTCAGGCACATACAATATATGTTGTAATTGTAACGAATTAACGAAGGTATACACTCAGCGAAATAAACTTTCGATATTCATAAGATTGCATTATGATAATTTGCCACAAGAAATCATCATGCATTTCATTAATTTGCCTGATGAAATGTTATGATGTTGAAAGAATAAAAATTCGGACCAAAACCGGGTTTTCGAAAATCGACGATTTGAAACACCCTATTTAAGCGATTAGACGCTTATTTACGGAGATAAACGCATTTAAAGGTTTCCAGAGCCCACCTGATGGAAAATTTAGGTTCTAGTATTTTTTTCGGACCAAAACCGGGTTTCGAAAATCGACGATTTGAAACACCCTATTTAAGCGATTAGACGCTTATTTACGGAGATAAACGCATTTAAAGGTTTCCAGAGCCCACCTGATGGAAAATTTAGGTTCTAGTAATTTTTTTGGACCAAAACCGGGTTTTCGAAAATCGACGATTTGAAACACCCTATTTAAGCGATTAGACGCTTATTTACGGAGATAAACGCATTTAAAGGTTTCCAGAGCCCACCTGATGGAAAATTTAGGTTCTAGTAATTTTTTTGGACCAAAACCGGGTTTTCGAAAATCGACGATTTGAAACACCCTATTTAAGCGATTAGACGCTTATTTACGGAGATAAACGCATTTAAAGGTTTCCAGAGCCCACCTGATGGAAAATTTAGGTTCTAGTATTTTTTTTGGACCAAAACCGGGTTTTCGAAAATCGACGATTTGAAACACCCTATTTAAGCGATTAGACGCTTATTTACGGAGATAAACGCATTTAAAGGTTTCCAGAGCCCACCTGATGGAAAATTTAGGTTCTAGTAATTTTTTTGGACCAAAACCGGGTTTTCGAAAATCGACGATTTGAAACACCCTATTTAAGCGATTAGACGCTTATTTACGGAGATAAACGCATTTAAAGGTTTCCAGAGCCCACCTGATGGAAAATTTAGGTTCTAGTATTTTTTTCGGACCAAAACCGGGTTTTCGAAAATCGACGATTTGAAACACCCTATTTAAGCGATTAGACGCTTATTTACGGAGATAAACGCATTTAAAGGTTTCCAGAGCCCACCTGATGGAAAATTTAGGTTCTAGTAATTTTTTTTCGGACCAAAACCGGGTTTTCGAAAATCGACGATTTGAAACACCCTATTTAAGCGATTAGACGCTTATTTACGGAGATAAACGCATTTAAAGGTTTCCAGAGCCCACCTGATGGAAAATTTAGGTTCTAGTAATTTTTTTCGGACCAAAACCGGGTTTTCGAAAATCGACGATTTGAAACACCCTATTTAAGCGATTAGACGCTTATTTACGGAGATAAACGCATTTAAAGGTTTCCAGAGCCCACCTGATGGAAAATTTAGGTTCTAGTAATTTTTTCGGACCAAAACCGGGTTTTCGAAAATCGACGATTTGAAACACCCTATTTAAGCGATTAGACGCTTATTTACGGAGATAAACGCATTTAAAGGTTTCCAGAGCCCACCTGATGGAAAATTTAGGTTCTAGTAATTTTTTTCGGACCAAAACCGGGTTTTCGAAAATCGACGATTTGAAACACCCTATTTAAGCGATTAGACGCTTATTTACGGAGATAAACGCATTTAAAGGTTTCCAGAGCCCACCTGATGGAAAATTTAGGTTCTAGTAATTTTTTCGGACCAAAACCGGGTTTTCGAAAATCGACGATTTGAAACACCCTATTTAAGCGATTAGACGCTTATTTACGGAGATAAACGCATTTAAAGGTTTCCAGAGCCCACCTGATGGAAAATTTAGGTTCTAGTAATTTTTTTCGGACCAAAACCGGGTTTTCGAAAATCGACGATTTGAAACACCCTATTTAAGCGATTAGACGCTTATTTACGGAGATAAACGCATTTAAAGGTTTCCAGAGCCCACCTGATGGAAAATTTAGGTTCTAGTATTTTTTTTCGGACCAAAACCGGGTTTTCGAAAATCGACGATTTGAAACACCCTATTTAAGCGATTAGACGCTTATTTACGGAGATAAACGCATTTAAAGGTTTCCAGAGCCCACCTGATGGAAAATTTAGGTTCTAGTAATTTTTTTCGGACCAAAACCGGGTTTTCGAAAATCGACGATTTGAAACACCCTATTTAAGCGATTAGACGCTTATTTACGGAGATAAACGCATTTAAAGGTTTCCAGAGCCCACCTGATGGAAAATTTAGGTTCTAGTAATTTTTTTGGACCAAAACCGGGTTTTCGAAAATCGACGATTTGAAACACCCTATTTAAGCGATTAGACGCTTATTTACGGAGATAAACGCATTTAAAGGTTTCCAGAGCCCACCTGATGGAAAATTTAGGTTCTAGTAATTTTTTTGGACCAAAACCGGGTTTTCGAAAATCGACGATTTGAAACACCCTATTTAAGCGATTAGACGCTTATTTACGGAGATAAACGCATTTAAAGGTTTCCAGAGCCCACCTGATGGAAAATTTAGGTTCTAGTAATTTTTTTCGGACCAAAACCGGGTTTTCGAAAATCGACGATTTGAAACACCCTATTTAAGCGATTAGACGCTTATTTACGGAGATAAACGCATTTAAAGGTTTCCAGAGCCCACCTGATGGAAAATTTAGGTTCTAGTATTTTTTTCGGACCAAAACCGGGTTTTCGAAAATCGACGATTTGAAACACCCTATTTAAGCGATTAGACGCTTATTTACGGAGATAAACGCATTTAAAGGTTTCCAGAGCCCACCTGATGGAAAATTTAGGTTCTAGTAATTTTTTTCGGACCAAAACCGGGTTTTCGAAAATCGACGATTTGAAACACCCTATTTAAGCGATTAGACGCTTATTTACGGAGATAAACGCATTTAAAGGTTTCCAGAGCCCACCTGATGGAAAATTTAGGTTCTAGTAATTTTTTTCGGACCAAAACCGGGTTTTCGAAAATCGACGATTTGAAACACCCTATTTAAGCGATTAGACGCTTATTTACGGAGATAAACGCATTTAAAGGTTTCCAGAGCCCACCTGATGGAAAATTTAGGTTCTAGTAATTTTTTTTCGGACCAAAACCGGGTTTTCGAAAATCGACGATTTGAAACACCCTATTTAAGCGATTAGACGCTTATTTACGGAGATAAACGCATTTAAAGGTTTCCAGAGCCCACCTGATGGAAAATTTAGGTTCTAGTAATTTTTTTCGGACCAAAACCGGGTTTTCGAAAATCGACGATTTGAAACACCCTATTTAAGCGATTAGACGCTTATTTACGGAGATAAACGCATTTAAAGGTTTCCAGAGCCCACCTGATGGAAAATTTAGGTTCTAGTAATTTTTTTCGGACCAAAACCGGGTTTTCGAAAATCGACGATTTGAAACACCCTATTTAAGCGATTAGACGCTTATTTACGGAGATAAACGCATTTAAAGGTTTCCAGAGCCCACCTGATGGAAAATTTAGGTTCTAGTAATTTTTTTCGGACCAAAACCGGGTTTTCGAAAATCGACGATTTGAAACACCCTATTTAAGCGATTAGACGCTTATTTACGGAGATAAACGCATTTAAAGGTTTCCAGAGCCCACCTGATGGAAAATTTAGGTTCTAGTAATTTTTTCGGACCAAAACCGGGTTTTCGAAAATCGACGATTTGAAACACCCTATTTAAGCGATTAGACGCTTATTTACGGAGATAAACGCATTTAAAGGTTTCCAGAGCCCACCTGATGGAAAATTTAGGTTCTAGTAATTTTTTTCGGACCAAAACCGGGTTTTCGAAAATCGACGATTTGAAACACCCTATTTAAGCGATTAGACGCTTATTTACGGAGATAAACGCATTTAAAGGTTTCCAGAGCCCACCTGATGGAAAATTTAGGTTCTAGTAATTTTTTTCGGACCAAAACCGGGTTTTCGAAAATCGACGATTTGAAACACCCTATTTAAGCGATTAGACGCTTATTTACGGAGATAAACGCATTTAAAGGTTTCCAGAGCCCACCTGATGGAAAATTTAGGTTCTAGTATTTTTTTTCGGACCAAAACCGGGTTTTCGAAAATCGACGATTTGAAACACCCTATTTAAGCGATTAGACGCTTATTTACGGAGATAAACGCATTTAAAGGTTTCCAGAGCCCACCTGATGGAAAATTTAGGTTCTAGTAATTTTTTCGGACCAAAACCGGGTTTTCGAAAATCGACGATTTGAAACACCCTATTTAAGCGATTAGACGCTTATTTACGGAGATAAACGCATTTAAAGGTTTCCAGAGCCCACCTGATGGAAAATTTAGGTTCTAGTAATTTTTTTTCGGACCAAAACCGGGTTTTCGAAAATCGACGATTTGAAACACCCTATTTAAGCGATTAGACGCTTATTTACGGAGATAAACGCATTTAAAGGTTTCCAGAGCCCACCTGATGGAAAATTTAGGTTCTAGTAATTTTTTTCGGACCAAAACCGGGTTTTCGAAAATCGACGATTTGAAACACCCTATTTAAGCGATTAGACGCTTATTTACGGAGATAAACGCATTTAAAGGTTTCCAGAGCCCACCTGATGGAAAATTTAGGTTCTAGTAATTTTTTTCGGACCAAAACCGGGTTTTCGAAAATCGACGATTTGAAACACCCTATTTAAGCGATTAGACGCTTATTTACGGAGATAAACGCATTTAAAGGTTTCCAGAGCCCACCTGATGGAAAATTTAGGTTCTAGTAATTTTTTTCGGACCAAAACCGGGTTTTCGAAAATCGACGATTTGAAACACCCTATTTAAGCGATTAGACGCTTATTTACGGAGATAAACGCATTTAAAGGTTTCCAGAGCCCACCTGATGGAAAATTTAGGTTCTAGTAATTTTTTTCGGACCAAAACCGGGTTTTCGAAAATCGACGATTTGAAACACCCTATTTAAGCGATTAGACGCTTATTTACGGAGATAAACGCATTTAAAGGTTTCCAGAGCCCACCTGATGGAAAATTTAGGTTCTAGTAATTTTTTTTCGGACCAAAACCGGGTTTTCGAAAATCGACGATTTGAAACACCCTATTTAAGCGATTAGACGCTTATTTACGGAGATAAACGCATTTAAAGGTTTCCAGAGCCCACCTGATGGAAAATTTAGGTTCTAGTAATTTTTTTCGGACCAAAACCGGGTTTTCGAAAATCGACGATTTGAAACACCCTATTTAAGCGATTAGACGCTTATTTACGGAGATAAACGCATTTAAAGGTTTCCAGAGCCCACCTGATGGAAAATTTAGGTTCTAGTATTTTTTTTCGGACCAAAACCGGGTTTTCGAAAATCGACGATTTGAAACACCCTATTTAAGCGATTAGACGCTTATTTACGGAGATAAACGCATTTAAAGGTTTCCAGAGCCCACCTGATGGAAAATTTAGGTTCTAGTAATTTTTTTTCGGACCAAAACCGGGTTTTCGAAAATCGACGATTTGAAACACCCTATTTAAGCGATTAGACGCTTATTTACGGAGATAAACGCATTTAAAGGTTTCCAGAGCCCACCTGATGGAAAATTTAGGTTCTAGTAATTTTTTTCGGACCAAAACCGGGTTTTCGAAAATCGACGATTTGAAACACCCTATTTAAGCGATTAGACGCTTATTTACGGAGATAAACGCATTTAAAGGTTTCCAGAGCCCACCTGATGGAAAATTTAGGTTCTAGTAATTTTTTTCGGACCAAAACCGGGTTTTCGAAAATCGACGATTTGAAACACCCTATTTAAGCGATTAGACGCTTATTTACGGAGATAAACGCATTTAAAGGTTTCCAGAGCCCACCTGATGGAAAATTTAGGTTCTAGTAATTTTTTTCGGACCAAAACCGGGTTTTCGAAAATCGACGATTTGAAACACCCTATTTAAGCGATTAGACGCTTATTTACGGAGATAAACGCATTTAAAGGTTTCCAGAGCCCACCTGATGGAAAATTTAGGTTCTAGTAATTTTTTTCGGACCAAAACCGGGTTTTCGAAAATCGACGATTTGAAACACCCTATTTAAGCGATTAGACGCTTATTTACGGAGATAAACGCATTTAAAGGTTTCCAGAGCCCACCTGATGGAAAATTTAGGTTCTAGTAATTTTTTTCGGACCAAAACCGGGTTTTCGAAAATCGACGATTTGAAACACCCTATTTAAGCGATTAGACGCTTATTTACGGAGATAAACGCATTTAAAGGTTTCCAGAGCCCACCTGATGGAAAATTTAGGTTCTAGTAATTTTTTTCGGACCAAAACCGGGTTTTCGAAAATCGACGATTTGAAACACCCTATTTAAGCGATTAGACGCTTATTTACGGAGATAAACGCATTTAAAGGTTTCCAGAGCCCACCTGATGGAAAATTTAGGTTCTAGTAATTTTTTTTCGGACCAAAACCGGGTTTTCGAAAATCGACGATTTGAAACACCCTATTTAAGCGATTAGACGCTTATTTACGGAGATAAACGCATTTAAAGGTTTCCAGAGCCCACCTGATGGAAAATTTAGGTTCTAGTAATTTTTTTCGGACCAAAACCGGGTTTTCGAAAATCGACGATTTGAAACACCCTATTTAAGCGATTAGACGCTTATTTACGGAGATAAACGCATTTAAAGGTTTCCAGAGCCCACCTGATGGAAAATTTAGGTTCTAGTAATTTTTTTCGGACCAAAACCGGGTTTTCGAAAATCGACGATTTGAAACACCCTATTTAAGCGATTAGACGCTTATTTACGGAGATAAACGCATTTAAAGGTTTCCAGAGCCCACCTGATGGAAAATTTAGGTTCTAGTAATTTTTTTCGGACCAAAACCGGGTTTTCGAAAATCGACGATTTGAAACACCCTATTTAAGCGATTAGACGCTTATTTACGGAGATAAACGCATTTAAAGGTTTCCAGAGCCCACCTGATGGAAAATTTAGGTTCTAGTAATTTTTTTTTCGGACCAAAACCGGGTTTTCGAAAATCGACGATTTGAAACACCCTATTTAAGCGATTAGACGCTTATTTACGGAGATAAACGCATTTAAAGGTTTCCAGAGCCCACCTGATGGAAAATTTAGGTTCTAGTAATTTTTTTCGGACCAAAACCGGGTTTTCGAAAATCGACGATTTGAAACACCCTATTTAAGCGATTAGACGCTTATTTACGGAGATAAACGCATTTAAAGGTTTCCAGAGCCCACCTGATGGAAAATTTAGGTTCTAGTAATTTTTTTCGGACCAAAACCGGGTTTTCGAAAATCGACGATTTGAAACACCCTATTTAAGCGATTAGACGCTTATTTACGGAGATAAACGCATTTAAAGGTTTCCAGAGCCCACCTGATGGAAAATTTAGGTTCTAGTAATTTTTTTCGGACCAAAACCGGGTTTTCGAAAATCGACGATTTGAAACACCCTATTTAAGCGATTAGACGCTTATTTACGGAGATAAACGCATTTAAAGGTTTCCAGAGCCCACCTGATGGAAAATTTAGGTTCTAGTAATTTTTTTCGGACCAAAACCGGGTTTTCGAAAATCGACGATTTGAAACACCCTATTTAAGCGATTAGACGCTTATTTACGGAGATAAACGCATTTAAAGGTTTCCAGAGCCCACCTGATGGAAAATTTAGGTTCTAGTAATTTTTTTCGGACCAAAACCGGGTTTTCGAAAATCGACGATTTGAAACACCCTATTTAAGCGATTAGACGCTTATTTACGGAGATAAACGCATTTAAAGGTTTCCAGAGCCCACCTGATGGAAAATTTAGGTTCTAGTAATTTTTTTGGACCAAAACCGGGTTTTCGAAAATCGACGATTTGAAACACCCTATTTAAGCGATTAGACGCTTATTTACGGAGATAAACGCATTTAAAGGTTTCCAGAGCCCACCTGATGGAAAATTTAGGTTCTAGTAATTTTTTTGGACCAAAACCGGGTTTTCGAAAATCGACGATTTGAAACACCCTATTTAAGCGATTAGACGCTTATTTACGGAGATAAACGCATTTAAAGGTTTCCAGAGCCCACCTGATGGAAAATTTAGGTTCTAGTAATTTTTTTCGGACCAAAACCGGGTTTTCGAAAATCGACGATTTGAAACACCCTATTTAAGCGATTAGACGCTTATTTACGGAGATAAACGCATTTAAAGGTTTCCAGAGCCCACCTGATGGAAAATTTAGGTTCTAGTAATTTTTTTCGGACCAAAACCGGGTTTTCGAAAATCGACGATTTGAAACACCCTATTTAAGCGATTAGACGCTTATTTACGGAGATAAACGCATTTAAAGGTTTCCAGAGCCCACCTGATGGAAAATTTAGGTTCTAGTAATTTTTTTCGGACCAAAACCGGGTTTTCGAAAATCGACGATTTGAAACACCCTATTTAAGCGATTAGACGCTTATTTACGGAGATAAACGCATTTAAAGGTTTCCAGAGCCCACCTGATGGAAAATTTAGGTTCTAGTAATTTTTTTGGACCAAAACCGGGTTTTCGAAAATCGACGATTTGAAACACCCTATTTAAGCGATTAGACGCTTATTTACGGAGATAAACGCATTTAAAGGTTTCCAGAGCCCACCTGATGGAAAATTTAGGTTCTAGTAATTTTTTTGGACCAAAACCGGGTTTTCGAAAATCGACGATTTGAAACACCCTATTTAAGCGATTAGACGCTTATTTACGGAGATAAACGCATTTAAAGGTTTCCAGAGCCCACCTGATGGAAAATTTAGGTTCTAGTAATTTTTTTGGACCAAAACCGGGTTTTCGAAAATCGACGATTTGAAACACCCTATTTAAGCGATTAGACGCTTATTTACGGAGATAAACGCATTTAAAGGTTTCCAGAGCCCACCTGATGGAAAATTTAGGTTCTAGTAATTTTTTTTGGACCAAAACCGGGTTTTCGAAAATCGACGATTTGAAACACCCTATTTAAGCGATTAGACGCTTATTTACGGAGATAAACGCATTTAAAGGTTTCCAGAGCCCACCTGATGGAAAATTTAGGTTCTAGTAATTTTTTCGGACCAAAACCGGGTTTTCGAAAATCGACGATTTGAAACACCCTATTTAAGCGATTAGACGCTTATTTACGGAGATAAACGCATTTAAAGGTTTCCAGAGCCCACCTGATGGAAAATTTAGGTTCTAGTAATTTTTTCGGACCAAAACCGGGTTTTCGAAAATCGACGATTTGAAACACCCTATTTAAGCGATTAGACGCTTATTTACGGAGATAAACGCATTTAAAGGTTTCCAGAGCCCACCTGATGGAAAATTTAGGTTCTAGTAATTTTTTTCGGACCAAAACCGGGTTTTCGAAAATCGACGATTTGAAACACCCTATTTAAGCGATTAGACGCTTATTTACGGAGATAAACGCATTTAAAGGTTTCCAGAGCCCACCTGATGGAAAATTTAGGTTCTAGTAATTTTTTTTGGACCAAAACCGGGTTTTCGAAAATCGACGATTTGAAACACCCTATTTAAGCGATTAGACGCTTATTTACGGAGATAAACGCATTTAAAGGTTTCCAGAGCCCACCTGATGGAAAATTTAGGTTCTAGTAATTTTTTTCGGACCAAAACCGGGTTTTCGAAAATCGACGATTTGAAACACCCTATTTAAGCGATTAGACGCTTATTTACGGAGATAAACGCATTTAAAGGTTTCCAGAGCCCACCTGATGGAAAATTTAGGTTCTAGTAATTTTTTGGACCAAAACCGGGTTTTCGAAAATCGACGATTTGAAACACCCTATTTAAGCGATTAGACGCTTATTTACGGAGATAAACGCATTTAAAGGTTTCCAGAGCCCACCTGATGGAAAATTTAGGTTCTAGTAATTTTTTTCGGACCAAAACCGGGTTTTCGAAAATCGACGATTTGAAACACCCTATTTAAGCGATTAGACGCTTATTTACGGAGATAAACGCATTTAAAGGTTTCCAGAGCCCACCTGATGGAAAATTTAGGTTCTAGTATTTTTTTTCGGACCAAAACCGGGTTTTCGAAAATCGACGATTTGAAACACCCTATTTAAGCGATTAGACGCTTATTTACGGAGATAAACGCATTTAAAGGTTTCCAGAGCCCACCTGATGGAAAATTTAGGTTCTAGTATTTTTTTTGGACCAAAACCGGGTTTTCGAAAATCGACGATTTGAAACACCCTATTTAAGCGATTAGACGCTTATTTACGGAGATAAACGCATTTAAAGGTTTCCAGAGCCCACCTGATGGAAAATTTAGGTTCTAGTAATTTTTTTGGACCAAAACCGGGTTTTCGAAAATCGACGATTTGAAACACCCTATTTAAGCGATTAGACGCTTATTTACGGAGATAAACGCATTTAAAGGTTTCCAGAGCCCACCTGATGGAAAATTTAGGTTCTAGTATTTTTTTTGGACCAAAACCGGGTTTTCGAAAATCGACGATTTGAAACACCCTATTTAAGCGATTAGACGCTTATTTACGGAGATAAACGCATTTAAAGGTTTCCAGAGCCCACCTGATGGAAAATTTAGGTTCTAGTATTTTTTTGGACCAAAACCGGGTTTTCGAAAATCGACGATTTGAAACACCCTATTTAAGCGATTAGACGCTTATTTACGGAGATAAACGCATTTAAAGGTTTCCAGAGCCCACCTGATGGAAAATTTAGGTTCTAGTAATTTTTTTTGGACCAAAACCGGGTTTTCGAAAATCGACGATTTGAAACACCCTATTTAAGCGATTAGACGCTTATTTACGGAGATAAACGCATTTAAAGGTTTCCAGAGCCCACCTGATGGAAAATTTAGGTTCTAGTATTTTTTTGGACCAAAACCGGGTTTTCGAAAATCGACGATTTGAAACACCCTATTTAAGCGATTAGACGCTTATTTACGGAGATAAACGCATTTAAAGGTTTCCAGAGCCCACCTGATGGAAAATTTAGGTTCTAGTATTTTTTTGGACCAAAACCGGGTTTTCGAAAATCGACGATTTGAAACACCCTATTTAAGCGATTAGACGCTTATTTACGGAGATAAACGCATTTAAAGGTTTCCAGAGCCCACCTGATGGAAAATTTAGGTTCTAGTATTTTTTTGGACCAAAACCGGGTTTTCGAAAATCGACGATTTGAAACACCCTATTTAAGCGATTAGACGCTTATTTACGGAGATAAACGCATTTAAAGGTTTCCAGAGCCCACCTGATGGAAAATTTAGGTTCTAGTATTTTTTTGGACCAAAACCGGGTTTTCGAAAATCGACGATTTGAAACACCCTATTTAAGCGATTAGACGCTTATTTACGGAGATAAACGCATTTAAAGGTTTCCAGAGCCCACCTGATGGAAAATTTAGGTTCTAGTATTTTTTTGGACCAAAACCGGGTTTTCGAAAATCGACGATTTGAAACACCCTATTTAAGCGATTAGACGCTTATTTACGGAGATAAACGCATTTAAAGGTTTCCAGAGCCCACCTGATGGAAAATTTAGGTTCTAGTATTTTTTTGGACCAAAACCGGGTTTTCGAAAATCGACGATTTGAAACACCCTATTTAAGCGATTAGACGCTTATTTACGGAGATAAACGCATTTAAAGGTTTCCAGAGCCCACCTGATGGAAAATTTAGGTTCTAGTATTTTTTTGGACCAAAACCGGGTTTTCGAAAATCGACGATTTGAAACACCCTATTTAAGCGATTAGACGCTTATTTACGGAGATAAACGCATTTAAAGGTTTCCAGAGCCCACCTGATGGAAAATTTAGGTTCTAGTATTTTTTTGGACCAAAACCGGGTTTTCGAAAATCGACGATTTGAAACACCCTATTTAAGCGATTAGACGCTTATTTACGGAGATAAACGCATTTAAAGGTTTCCAGAGCCCACCTGATGGAAAATTTAGGTTCTAGTATTTTTTTGGACCAAAACCGGGTTTTCGAAAATCGACGATTTGAAACACCCTATTTAAGCGATTAGACGCTTATTTACGGAGATAAACGCATTTAAAGGTTTCCAGAGCCCACCTGATGGAAAATTTAGGTTCTAGTATTTTTTTGGACCAAAACCGGGTTTTCGAAAATCGACGATTTGAAACACCCTATTTAAGCGATTAGACGCTTATTTACGGAGATAAACGCATTTAAAGGTTTCCAGAGCCCACCTGATGGAAAATTTAGGTTCTAGTATTTTTTTGGACCAAAACCGGGTTTTCGAAAATCGACGATTTGAAACACCCTATTTAAGCGATTAGACGCTTATTTACGGAGATAAACGCATTTAAAGGTTTCCAGAGCCCACCTGATGGAAAATTTAGGTTCTAGTAATTTTTTTGGACCAAAACCGGGTTTTCGAAAATCGACGATTTGAAACACCCTATTTAAGCGATTAGACGCTTATTTACGGAGATAAACGCATTTAAAGGTTTCCAGAGCCCACCTGATGGAAAATTTAGGTTCTAGTATTTTTTTGGACCAAAACCGGGTTTTCGAAAATCGACGATTTGAAACACCCTATTTAAGCGATTAGACGCTTATTTACGGAGATAAACGCATTTAAAGGTTTCCAGAGCCCACCTGATGGAAAATTTAGGTTCTAGTATTTTTTTGGACCAAAACCGGGTTTTCGAAAATCGACGATTTGAAACACCCTATTTAAGCGATTAGACGCTTATTTACGGAGATAAACGCATTTAAAGGTTTCCAGAGCCCACCTGATGGAAAATTTAGGTTCTAGTAATTTTTTTGGACCAAAACCGGGTTTTCGAAAATCGACGATTTGAAACACCCTATTTAAGCGATTAGACGCTTATTTACGGAGATAAACGCATTTAAAGGTTTCCAGAGCCCACCTGATGGAAAATTTAGGTTCTAGTAATTTTTTTGGACCAAAACCGGGTTTTCGAAAATCGACGATTTGAAACACCCTATTTAAGCGATTAGACGCTTATTTACGGAGATAAACGCATTTAAAGGTTTCCAGAGCCCACCTGATGGAAAATTTAGGTTCTAGTAATTTTTTTGGACCAAAACCGGGTTTTCGAAAATCGACGATTTGAAACACCCTATTTAAGCGATTAGACGCTTATTTACGGAGATAAACGCATTTAAAGGTTTCCAGAGCCCACCTGATGGAAAATTTAGGTTCTAGTAATTTTTTCGGACCAAAACCGGGTTTTCGAAAATCGACGATTTGAAACACCCTATTTAAGCGATTAGACGCTTATTTACGGAGATAAACGCATTTAAAGGTTTCCAGAGCCCACCTGATGGAAAATTTAGGTTCTAGTAATTTTTTTGGACCAAAACCGGGTTTTCGAAAATCGACGATTTGAAACACCCTATTTAAGCGATTAGACGCTTATTTACGGAGATAAACGCATTTAAAGGTTTCCAGAGCCCACCTGATGGAAAATTTAGGTTCTAGTAATTTTTTTGGACCAAAACCGGGTTTTCGAAAATCGACGATTTGAAACACCCTATTTAAGCGATTAGACGCTTATTTACGGAGATAAACGCATTTAAAGGTTTCCAGAGCCCACCTGATGGAAAATTTAGGTTCTAGTAATTTTTTTGGACCAAAACCGGGTTTTCGAAAATCGACGATTTGAAACACCCTATTTAAGCGATTAGACGCTTATTTACGGAGATAAACGCATTTAAAGGTTTCCAGAGCCCACCTGATGGAAAATTTAGGTTCTAGTAATTTTTTTCGGACCAAAACCGGGTTTTCGAAAATCGACGATTTGAAACACCCTATTTAAGCGATTAGACGCTTATTTACGGAGATAAACGCATTTAAAGGTTTCCAGAGCCCACCTGATGGAAAATTTAGGTTCTAGTAATTTTTTTTGGACCAAAACCGGGTTTTCGAAAATCGACGATTTGAAACACCCTATTTAAGCGATTAGACGCTTATTTACGGAGATAAACGCATTTAAAGGTTTCCAGAGCCCACCTGATGGAAAATTTAGGTTCTAGTAATTTTTTTCGGACCAAAACCGGGTTTTCGAAAATCGACGATTTGAAACACCCTATTTAAGCGATTAGACGCTTATTTACGGAGATAAACGCATTTAAAGGTTTCCAGAGCCCACCTGATGGAAAATTTAGGTTCTAGTAATTTTTTTTGGACCAAAACCGGGTTTTCGAAAATCGACGATTTGAAACACCCTATTTAAGCGATTAGACGCTTATTTACGGAGATAAACGCATTTAAAGGTTTCCAGAGCCCACCTGATGGAAAATTTAGGTTCTAGTAATTTTTTTGGACCAAAACCGGGTTTTCGAAAATCGACGATTTGAAACACCCTATTTAAGCGATTAGACGCTTATTTACGGAGATAAACGCATTTAAAGGTTTCCAGAGCCCACCTGATGGAAAATTTAGGTTCTAGTAATTTTTTTGGACCAAAACCGGGTTTTCGAAAATCGACGATTTGAAACACCCTATTTAAGCGATTAGACGCTTATTTACGGAGATAAACGCATTTAAAGGTTTCCAGAGCCCACCTGATGGAAAATTTAGGTTCTAGTATTTTTTTTGGACCAAAACCGGGTTTTCGAAAATCGACGATTTGAAACACCCTATTTAAGCGATTAGACGCTTATTTACGGAGATAAACGCATTTAAAGGTTTAAATTTAAAGGTTTCCAGAGCCCACCTGATGGAAAATTTAGGTTCTAGTAATTTTTTTGGACCAAAACCGGGTTTTCGAAAATCGACGATTTGAAACACCCTATTTAAGCGATTAGACGCTTATTTACGGAGATAAACGCATTTAAAGGTTTCCAGAGCCCACCTGATGGAAAATTTAGGTTCTAGTAATTTTTTTTGGACCAAAACCGGGTTTTCGAAAATCGACGATTTGAAACCCCCTATTTAAGCGATTAGACGCTTATTTACGGAGATAAACGCATTTAAAGGTTTCCAGAGCCCACCTGATGAAAAATTGAGGTTCTAGTATACTTATTTGGACCAAAATCGGGTTACCGAAAATCGACGATTTTAAACCCCCTATTTAAGCGATTAGACGCTTATTTACGGAGATAAACGCGTTTAAAGGTTTCCAGAGCCCCCTGACCAAAAATCGAGGTTCTAGTATTCTTATTTGGACCAAAACCGGGTTACCGAAAATCGACGATTTTAAACCCCCTATTTAAGCGATTAGACGCTTATTTACGGAGATAAACGCGTTTAAAGGTTTCCAGAGCCCCCCTGACCAAAAATCGAGGTTCTAGTATTCTTATTTGGACCAAAACCGGGTTACCGAAAATCGACGATTTTAAACCCCCTATTTAAGCGATTAGACGCTTATTTACGGAGATAAACGCGTTTAAAGGTTTCCAGAGCCCCCCTGACCAAAAATCGAGGTTCTAGTATTCTTATTTGGACCAAAACCGGGTTACCGAAAATCGACGATTTTAAACCCCCTATTTAAGCGATTAGACGCTTATTTACGGAGATAAACGCGTTTAAAGGTTTCCAGAGCCCCCCTGACCAAAAATCGAGGTTCTAGTATTCTTATTTGGACCAAAACCGGGTTACCGAAAATCGACGATTTTAAACCCCCTATTTAAGCGATTAGACGCTTATTTACGGAGATAAACGCGTTTAAAGGTTTCCAGAGCCCCCCTGACCAAAAATCGAGGTTCTAGTATTCTTATTTGGACCAAAACCGGGTTACCGAAAATCGACGATTTTAAACCCCCTATTTAAGCGATTAGACGCTTATTTACGGAGATAAACGCGTTTAAAGGTTTCCAGAGCCCCCCTGACCAAAAATCGAGGTTCTAGTATTCTTATTTGGACCAAAACCGGGTTACCGAAAATCGACGATTTTAAACCCCCTATTTAAGCGATTAGACGCTTATTTACGGAGATAAACGCGTTTAAAGGTTTCCAGAGCCCCCTGACCAAAAATCGAGGTTCTAGTATTCTTATTTGGACCAAAACCGGGTTACCGAAAATCGACGATTTTAAACCCCCTATTTAAGCGATTAGACGCTTATTTACGGAGATAAACGCGTTTAAAGGTTTCCAGAGCCCCCCTGACCAAAAATCGAGGTTCTAGTATTCTTATTTGGACCAAAACCGGGTTACCGAAAATCGACGATTTTAAACCCCCTATTTAAGCGATTAGACGCTTATTTACGGAGATAAACGCGTTTAAAGGTTTCCAGAGCCCCCCTGACCAAAAATCGAGGTTCTAGTATTCTTATTTGGACCAAAACCGGGTTACCGAAAATCGACGATTTTAAACCCCCTATTTAAGCGATTAGACGCTTATTTACGGAGATAAACGCGTTTAAAGGTTTCCAGAGCCCCCCTGACCAAAAATCGAGGTTCTAGTATTCTTATTTGGACCAAAACCGGGTTACCGAAAATCGACGATTTTAAACCCCCTATTTAAGCGATTAGACGCTTATTTACGGAGATAAACGCGTTTAAAGGTTTCCAGAGCCCCCCTGACCAAAAATCGAGGTTCTAGTATTCTTATTTGGACCAAAACCGGGTTACCGAAAATCGACGATTTTAAACCCCCTATTTAAGCGATTAGACGCTTATTTACGGAGATAAACGCGTTTAAAGGTTTCCAGAGCCCCCCTGACCAAAAATCGAGGTTCTAGTATTCTTATTTGGACCAAAACCGGGGTTACCGAAAATCGACGATTTTAAACCCCCTATTTAAGCGATTAGACGCTTATTTACGGAGATAAACGCGTTTAAAGGTTTCCAGAGCCCCCCTGACCAAAAATCGAGGTTCTAGTATTCTTATTTGGACCAAAACCGGGGTTACCGAAAATCGACGATTTTAAACCCCCTATTTAAGCGATTAGACGCTTATTTACGGAGATAAACGCGTTTAAAGGTTTCCAGAGCCCCCCTGACCAAAAATCGAGGTTCTAGTATTCTTATTTGGACCAAAACCGGGGTTACCGAAAATCGACGATTTTAAACCCCCTATTTAAGCGATTAGACGCTTATTTACGGAGATAAACGCGTTTAAAGGTTTCCAGAGCCCCCCTGACCAAAAATCGAGGTTCTAGTATTCTTATTTGGACCAAAACCGGGTTACCGAAAATCGACGATTTTAAACCCCCTATTTAAGCGATTAGACGCTTATTTACGGAGATAAACGCGTTTAAAGGTTTCCAGAGCCCCCCTGACCAAAAATCGAGGTTCTAGTATTCTTATTTGGACCAAAACCGGGTTACCGAAAATCGACGATTTTAAACCCCCTATTTAAGCGATTAGACGCTTATTTACGGAGATAAACGCGTTTAAAGGTTTCCAGAGCCCCCCTGACCAAAAATCGAGGTTCTAGTATTCTTATTTGGACCAAAACCGGGTTACCGAAAATCGACGATTTTAAACCCCCTATTTAAGCGATTAGACGCTTATTTACGGAGATAAACGCGTTTAAAGGTTTCCAGAGCCCCCTGACCAAAAATCGAGGTTCTAGTATTCTTATTTGGACCAAAACCGGGTTACCGAAAATCGACGATTTTAAACCCCTATTTAAGCGATTAGACGCTTATTTACGGAGATAAACGCGTTTAAAGGTTTCCAGAGCCCCCCTGACCAAAAATCGAGGTTCTAGTATTCTTATTTGGACCAAAACCGGGTTACCGAAAATCGACGATTTTAAACCCCCTATTTAAGCGATTAGACGCTTATTTACGGAGATAAACGCGTTTAAAGGTTTCCAGAGCCCCCCTGACCAAAAATCGAGGTTCTAGTATTCTTATTTGGACCAAAACCGGGGTACCGAAAATCGACGATTTTAAACCCCCTATTTAAGCGATTAGACGCTTATTTACGGAGATAAACGCGTTTAAAGGTTTCCAGAGCCCCCCTGACCAAAAATCGAGGTTCTAGTATTCTTATTTGGACCAAAACCGGGTTACCGAAAATCGACGATTTTAAACCCCCTATTTAAGCGATTAGACGCTTATTTACGGAGATAAACGCGTTTAAAGGTTTCCAGAGCCCCCCTGACCAAAAATCGAGGTTCTAGTATTCTTATTTGGACCAAAACCGGGGTTACCGAAAATCGACGATTTTAAACCCCCTATTTAAGCGATTAGACGCTTATTTACGGAGATAAACGCGTTTAAAGGTTTCCAGAGCCCCCCTGACCAAAAATCGAGGTTCTAGTATTCTTATTTGGACCAAAACCGGGGTTACCGAAAATCGACGATTTTAAACCCCCTATTTAAGCGATTAGACGCTTATTTACGGAGATAAACGCGTTTAAAGGTTTCCAGAGCCCCCCTGACCAAAAATCGAGGTTCTAGTATTCTTATTTGGACCAAAACCGGGGTTACCGAAAATCGACGATTTTAAACCCCCTATTTAAGCGATTAGACGCTTATTTACGGAGATAAACGCGTTTAAAGGTTTCCAGAGCCCCCCTGACCAAAAATCGAGGTTCTAGTATTCTTATTTGGACCAAAACCGGGGTACCGAAAATCGACGATTTTAAACCCCCTATTTAAGCGATTAGACGCTTATTTACGGAGATAAACGCGTTTAAAGGTTTCCAGAGCCCCCCTGACCAAAAATCGAGGTTCTAGTATTCTTATTTGGACCAAAACCGGGTTACCGAAAATCGACGATTTTAAACCCCCTATTTAAGCGATTAGACGCTTATTTACGGAGATAAACGCGTTTAAAGGTTTCCAGAGCCCCCCTGACCAAAAATCGAGGTTCTAGTATTCTTATTTGGACCAAAACCGGGGTACCGAAAATCGACGATTTTAAACCCCCTATTTAAGCGATTAGACGCTTATTTACGGAGATAAACGCGTTTAAAGGTTTCCAGAGCCCCCCTGACCAAAAATCGAGGTTCTAGTATTCTTATTTGGACCAAAACCGGGGTTACCGAAAATCGACGATTTTAAACCCCCTATTTAAGCGATTAGACGCTTATTTACGGAGATAAACGCGTTTAAAGGTTTCCAGAGCCCCCCTGACCAAAAATCGAGGTTCTAGTATTCTAATTTGGACCAAACACGGGATACCGAAAATCGACGATTTTAAACCCCCTATTTAAGCGATTAGACGCTTATTTACGGAGATAAACGCGTTTAAAGGTTTCCAGAGCCCCCCTGACCAAAAATCGAGGTTCTAGTATTCTTATTTGGACCAAAACCGGGTTACCGAAAATCGACGATTTTAAACCCCCTATTTAAGCGATTAGACGCTTATTTACGGAGATAAACGCGTTTAAAGGTTTCCAGAGCCCCCCTGACCAAAAATCGAGGTTCTAGTATTCTTATTTGGACCAAAACCGGGTTACCGAAAATCGACGATTTTAAACCCCCTATTTAAGCGATTAGACGCTTATTTACGGAGATAAACGCGTTTAAAGGTTTCCAGAGCCCCCCTGACCAAAAATCGAGGTTCTAGTATTCTTATTTGGACCAAAACCGGGTTACCGAAAATCGACGATTTTAAACCCCCTATTTAAGCGATTAGACGCTTATTTACGGAGATAAACGCGTTTAAAGGTTTCCAGAGCCCCCTGACCAAAAATCGAGGTTCTAGTATTCTTATTTGGACCAAAACCGGGGTACCGAAAATCGACGATTTTAAACCCCCTATTTAAGCGATTAGACGCTTATTTACGGAGATAAACGCGTTTAAAGGTTTCCAGAGCCCCCCTGACCAAAAATCGAGGTTCTAGTATTCTTATTTGGACCAAAACCAGGTTACCGAAAATCGACGATTTTAAACCCCCTATTTAAGCGATTAGACGCTTATTTACGGAGATAAACGCGTTTAAAGGTTTCCAGAGCCCCCCTGACCAAAAATCGAGGTTCTAGTATTCTTATTTGGACCAAAACCGGGGTACCGAAAATCGACGATTTTAAACCCCCTATTTAAGCGATTAGACGCTTATTTACGGAGATAAACGCGTTTAAAGGTTTCCAGAGCCCCCCTGACCAAAAATCGAGGTTCTAGTATTCTTATTTGGACCAAAACCGGGGTACCGAAAATCGACGATTTTAAACCCCCTATTTAAGCGATTAGACGCTTATTTACGGAGATAAACGCGTTTAAAGGTTTCCAGAGCCCCCCTGACCAAAAATCGAGGTTCTAGTATTCTTATTTGGACCAAAACCGGGGTACCGAAAATCGACGATTTTAAACCCCCTATTTAAGCGATTAGACGCTTATTTACGGAGATAAACGCGTTTAAAGGTTTCCAGAGCCCCCCTGACCAAAAATCGAGGTTCTAGTATTCTTATTTGGACCAAAACCGGGGTACCGAAAATCGACGATTTTAAACCCCCTATTTAAGCGATTAGACGCTTATTTACGGAGATAAACGCGTTTAAAGGTTTCCAGAGCCCCCCTGACCAAAAATCGAGGTTCTAGTATTCTTATTTGGACCAAAACCGGGTTACCGAAAATCGACGATTTTAAACCCCCTATTTAAGCGATTAGACGCTTATTTACGGAGATAAACGCGTTTAAAGGTTTCCAGAGCCCCCCCTGACCAAAAATCGAGGTTCTAGTATTCTTATTTGGACCAAAACCGGGGTACCGAAAATCGACGATTTTAAACCCCCTATTTAAGCGATTAGACGCTTATTTACGGAGATAAACGCGTTTAAAGGTTTCCAGAGCCCCCCTGACCAAAAATCGAGGTTCTAGTATTCTTATTTGGACCAAAACCGGGGTACCGAAAATCGACGATTTTAAACCCCCTATTTAAGCGATTAGACGCTTATTTACGGAGATAAACGCGTTTAAAGGTTTCCAGAGCCCCCCTGACCAAAAATCGAGGTTCTAGTATTCTTATTTGGACCAAAACCGGGGTACCGAAAATCGACGATTTTAAACCCCCTATTTAAGCGATTAGACGCTTATTTACGGAGATAAACGCGTTTAAAGGTTTCCAGAGCCCCCCTGACCAAAAATCGAGGTTCTAGTATTCTTATTTGGACCAAAACCGGGGTACCGAAAATCGACGATTTTAAACCCCCTATTTAAGCGATTAGACGCTTATTTACGGAGATAAACGCGTTTAAAGGTTTCCAGAGCCCCCCTGACCAAAAATCGAGGTTCTAGTATTCTTATTTGGACCAAAACCGGGGTACCGAAAATCGACGATTTTAAACCCCCTATTTAAGCGATTAGACGCTTATTTACGGAGATAAACGCGTTTAAAGGTTTCCAGAGCCCCCCTGACCAAAAATCGAGGTTCTAGTATTCTTATTTGGACCAAAACCGGGGTACCGAAAATCGACGATTTTAAACCCCCTATTTAAGCGATTAGACGCTTATTTACGGAGATAAACGCGTTTAAAGGTTTCCAGAGCCCCCCTGACCAAAAATCGAGGTTCTAGTATTCTTATTTGGACCAAAACCGGGGTACCGAAAATCGACGATTTTAAACCCCCTATTTAAGCGATTAGACGCTTATTTACGGAGATAAACGCGTTTAAAGGTTTCCAGAGCCCCCCTGACCAAAAATCGAGGTTCTAGTATTCTTATTTGGACCAAAACCGGGGTACCGAAAATCGACGATTTTAAACCCCCTATTTAAGCGATTAGACGCTTATTTACGGAGATAAACGCGTTTAAAGGTTTCCAGAGCCCCCCTGACCAAAAATCGAGGTTCTAGTATTCTTATTTGGACCAAAACCGGGGTACCGAAAATCGACGATTTTAAACCCCCTATTTAAGCGATTAGACGCTTATTTACGGAGATAAACGCGTTTAAAGGTTTCCAGAGCCCCCCTGACCAAAAATCGAGGTTCTAGTATTCTTATTTGGACCAAAACCGGGGTACCGAAAATCGACGATTTTAAACCCCCTATTTAAGCGATTAGACGCTTATTTACGGAGATAAACGCGTTTAAAGGTTTCCAGAGCCCCCCTGACCAAAAATCGAGGTTCTAGTATTCTTATTTGGACCAAAACCGGGGTACCGAAAATCGACGATTTTAAACCCCCTATTTAAGCGATTAGACGCTTATTTACGGAGATAAACGCGTTTAAAGGTTTCCAGAGCCCCCCTGACCAAAAATCGAGGTTCTAGTATTCTTATTTGGACCAAAACCGGGGTACCGAAAATCGACGATTTTAAACCCCCTATTTAAGCGATTAGACGCTTATTTACGGAGATAAACGCGTTTAAAGGTTTCCAGAGCCCCCCTGACCAAAAATCGAGGTTCTAGTATTCTTATTTGGACCAAAACCGGGGTACCGAAAATCGACGATTTTAAACCCCCTATTTAAGCGATTAGACGCTTATTTACGGAGATAAACGCGTTTAAAGGTTTCCAGAGCCCCCCTGACCAAAAATCGAGGTTCTAGTATTCTTATTTGGACCAAAACCGGGGTACCGAAAATCGACGATTTTAAACCCCCTATTTAAGCGATTAGACGCTTATTTACGGAGATAAACCCCCTATTTAAGCGATTAGACGCTTATTTACGGAGATAAACGCGTTTAAAGGTTTCCAGAGCCCCCCTGACCAAAAATCGAGGTTCTAGTATTCTTATTTGGACCAAAACCGGGTTACCGAAAATCGACGATTTTAAA
>JAHHFK020001214.1:0-12500 GCA_024533555.2 Aedes koreicus
CATGCCAAATTTGGTTCCATTTGCTTAATTAGTTCTCGAACCATCACACTGGGCGAATCGATTATTATAAAACTGTGAGTTTCATTTGTTTGAAGCCCCCCCCCCCCTCAGAAAGGGAGGGGTCTTGAACTACCATAGAAACATTCTTGCCTTCAAAACCCCCCACATGCTAAATTTGATTCGATTTGCTTGATTAGGTCTCGGGTTATGATGAAATTTGTGTCTCATTTGTATGAGAGCGCCCCTTCCTGAGAGAGAAGGGGTCTCAAACAATCATAAGAACCTTCCCCAGCCCCAAAAACCCCTTCATATAAATTTTCACGTTGGTCGGTTCAGAACATTCCGTGGCTATAAGGGTCTGACAGACAGAAATTCATTTTTATGTATATAGAAATCTAGCCTCCAAAAACCTCCATATGCTAAAAGTGGTTTCATTTACTTGATAAGTTTTCGAGTCATGCAGAAATTTGATTTTTTATTTGAAGGGGAGCCTCCCTCCCCTTCAAAATGGGGAGGGGTATTGAACTGCTATAGAAACATTTCTTGCCTCCAAATACCTCCACCTGCCAAATGTGGTTCCATTTGCTTGATTAGTTCTCGAGTTATGTAGAAATTTGTGTTGCATTTGTATGTAAAGCCCCCTCCCTCCCCCTTTCAGATGGCGTAGGAGCCTCAAACTTCCATGGAAACATTTCTCTCTTCTAAAAACCTCCACATGCCAAATTTGGTTCCATATGCTTGATTGGTTCTCGAGTTATGCACAAATTTGTGTTTCATTAGCATGAGAGCCCCCCTCTTACAGAGGGCGGAGGGGTCTTGAGTTACTTTAGAAACATTTCTTGCCTTCAAAAACCTCTACCTGCCAAATTTGGTTCCATTAACTTGATTAGTTCTAGAGTTATGCAGAAACTTGTGTTTCATTTGTATGGGAGCCTCCCTTTATAGAGAGGGGAGGGGTCTCAAACTACCATAAAAACATTTCTTGCCTTCAAAAACTTCCGCATGCTAAATTTGGGTTTCTTTTGCTTGATTAGTTCTCGAGTTGTGTAGAAATTTGTGTTTCATTTGTATGGGAGCCTCCCTTTCTAGAGAGAGGAGGGGTCTCAAACCATCATAAGATTATTTTCCGGCCCTAAAAATCTCTGCATACAAAATTTCACGCCGATCGGTCCAAAATCAGCAGAATTAAAGAGCATTTATAAATTTTAATAATATTCAATGATTTAAATTCATAGAAAAACACGTTTAGATACAATGAAATAAAATATCTGTACTATCTGGAATCTATTTTCTTGTAACCTTGAAGCAATTTAAATTTAAATATTATTATTAATCTTTTAGTAAATATTTTTAATATGATTATACTAATATATATAATGATGATATGATGAAAATAATACGATGTTGTAATAGTATACACATAAAAATTAAATGCAACTATTTGTCTCTTCTGCTGTGATGTTAGATGATTGAAACTATGAAATGGCAAAAATTTCCAAAGTGATATAATGAAAGAAAGTTGATCACCGGGCAGCCAAGCAGAATAGCAAAGAAAATTTAAGCAAACAATTAGCCGAAATAAATTTCATATGATTATGATTACTGCCCAAAAACGGAAGCTTAATAAATCTACAAAAAAGAAAAAAAAAACCAAAGAGAGAAAAAGAAAAATTAAATTTGAATTCTCCGATACTCTTGCTTTCTACTGGGCTAATATATAATTCTTTATATCTGTGCAATAGAAAATGAGAGATCATAAACAATTTTAGTTTTTGAATTATTAAACTTCTTAGGAAATTTTATTTAGTAGAATTTGTCGTATGATCCTTTCTAAAAAAAAAAAAACATTAAAAACCATCCTATCTTTTCAAATACATAACTGAAAATAGATTTAAAAAAATTGTGAAGAGATGTTATAATATAATATGATAGTAACAATTATATATGTACTGTCTGCATGTCTGTAGACTGATGTCCAGCTGCAATTGTAGACGCTCTTGCATTATCATTGCCACAAAGGAAACGAATAATTTAATATTATTAAACAACCCTTGGGAATTCCATAGATGATCTGAAATTATACACCGTATAAAGTATACTTCCATTTTTGTGGTAGGGTAAGATTTCAGCATCCTACCCTCCTACATCGCGTTGGTGGGACTGCTTCCTAAGGTATAGCTGACGCGATACAACTTTTATTACTCAGCCGCTGGATGCCAGGACAGACGCTATTTGAGCTGCATCTCCTTGGTGAACAACGCTCGGAACGCACCTCCTCAATCTAGCCGAAGTCAGAAGGACAACAGTGCCCAAGCTGCACTACCAGCAAAGTACGCAACCCTTAGCTGGCGGTCTTTGTCATCTCTTTGTCCCGTGGAAGCATGAGGTAGGAACTTGTGAGGACCATAGCTATGTTGCCGGGACGCACGCTCCATCCCAGTTGTCTACTCACCTTTTTGCAGCCCGGGCTTCGGCTAGCACAAGTTTGTTGAAAAAAGCAATGCCCTAACGGATAAGACGCTCTAGATGTAGCGTAATAAAACTGAAAGCCCATATGCACATTAGCGCCGCGTGGAGAGAGAATTCCGAACAAATTTGCCTACTATTCGGAAGAATTTGGCCACTAACACAAGTTTGCTGAAGAAAGCAGTGTCCTAATTAGTAAGGCATTCGAGATATACCACAATAAACCTGCAGGTTCATATGCACACTAGCACCACATAGTGAGTGAGTTTTGAACACATGGGACTACTATCCGGAAGGACTTGGCCACTAGCACAAGTCTGCTGAAAAAAACATCGTCCTAAATTAAATGCACCGTGTAGTGACTGAATTCCGCACTTGTGTGACCACCTCTAAAAAGGGCTTGGCAACTAGGCGGAGTTTACTGAAGACTGATATGTCCTAACTGGTGAGGCTCTCGAAATATCCTAGGATGAAACCAATTACCCCTTATCCAAACGCTTCACAGCACTTATATTTAGTAACTCAAAAGTAAAGCGCCTCTATCGGTGAGATTCCCAATTGAACCGGAATTCAATGACACAGATTTGTTGGTCATACCCCGTACAACAACTCTGCTGAAGACTGTAGATATCTATTACTTAAAACAACTGAGATAGACCTAATTTTCCCCAATTAGTGAAAATCCCATAAGCTGCGGGTTTCGATCTCGAAAAGAACAAAACCGCAGAAATTGAGACCGTAAAGAACGAAACCGAAAAGATCGATACCCGACTGTAATTCGGCATGCACAAAACATCCAAATCAGGAGTGAACTGGATTTCAAAAGCACGATTGAAAGAATTGCGTCAAGTTTGACTGGTTCAAATTTACTATGGATTAAATTTGATATTTGATTGCTATTGTAATCAAAACCAAATTCACCATCTTGAAGTAAGATTTGATTTCAGTTGCCTCAAAAAGCACTTATCCCGTTTGATTCATTTTACCTCTATCGCAACTCCATTAAAGGGCGGTGGCGTTTAGGACGAAAATGAAACGTTTTCCGTGTCGACAGTGATTGCCGCGACGCTCCGCTTCACACATAATAGAACATGAAACAATATTTCAAATTATATTTCCTACGCCCGAGTTGATTTTTCAATAGGTAGAGTGTTTGCTGTGTTCACAAATAAACACAGGAAGAGCCGGTCGGCGCTCTGTTGCTCCATAATAAATCGCGCCCAATAATAACAACATTCATGGATGATGGTAGCAGGGGGATGAGCTTGCAGCTGCAGACGTGCTGACTTGCTACTTGGCACCACTCATTGAGCTGTGTCTATATCGATACAATGGACTAGGCTGCCGGGTTGAATAACGGACTGTTTATTATTGGAGTACAATCCAGGGGTCGGGGTGGAAGAGGATTTGCGTTTTTCACTTTTCATTACAACCCTCGACTCAACCAACCAAACAGACGTACAGACAGACAGCCAAATACACGAGCGAAGGAAAACTGAATCTGACGTTGATGAGCTGACAACCGAATTGGTGTGTGCTCGTGTTGAGCTCTGGTACACAATACAGTAATTGCTTGTTTGTTGTGGAATACTGCTGGCTGCGGGAATTATCGCGCGTTCCGAATCGTGGAACTTACTTGGGCTAGAGCAGGACGATGGTTTGCATTCGTTGCGATTTGATTCGGCACATGGAGTAGATGTGTAAACGCACTGATCCAGAAACATAACTTAATTTGGATTTGTTGAATACACGAGTGTAGGCGAGTGTGTGTGGCTGGCGTATGAATGCATCCGATTTGCGTCACTGCTGGGGCTTATTTGCATAAACCGCTATCGAAACTTAGCATAAGGCAACGAACCTAGGTCAGCAAATTAAGTCAATAATCCGGCTTTCTCGCGGTTTTTGTTTTCTTTGCCGTTTATCAAAGACGAGATTTTTTGTTTGTTTTTGCATCTTCAGTCGAGCCTCTACGATTGTGGTGAATAACTTTATTATTTTCAGGACAATATTGGTCAATTAGTTTTATGTGTGATATTGAATAAAAAAAAAAGTGTAATTATTCGATATTCCAAGTGCCATATTTTAGGATCATGCTAGTGCTTGGCTACGAATCTTGCCCTAAATGTGTGATTTTTCGCAATTCGTTTTACAGATTGTGCTTTGTCGGTTTTTCTCCCGTTGCTCAGGGGGCATAATGAAGTACCAGAGGGAAGAGGGGAAGAAAAAGGAGAATGTTTTAATTCAAAAAAAAACTGTTTGGTTTGGTTTTAATTTTGGATATTAAAAAAATTGGAAAATTGGAATATGTGGTGGGTGTAAAGGGGGAAAGGGGGGGGAAACAAAAAAAGGGGGGGTAGGAAAGGTTAATTATTGGATTTCTTACTTTTTTTGGGAAATTTTTATTTTTGCATGTTTTTTTAGGGGGGAAATGACACATAAGACATTAACATCAATATTGACCAGGATTTCAACTCTTCGTAGAATTTCGAAATTTTAACTTTGAGTCAATGTTTGTGCACCATTTGAAAGGTTCTGGTTTCAAAAATGCATTGAAATAAAAAAAAAAGTGCTTCCGGTAACATTGCCTCCAGAACATTCCAGACTCATTGTAGACATTTGGCATCTTCAGCAAAGTTTCTCAGTGCGTAACGAATCGTCTTTTGACATTATCATATTAAATCCAGTTTTTGCCACAAAGATGGCGCTGCAGTCTATCTTTGTCAAGGAAAGCTTTAGAGATTTACTGTATTTGGTAAAGTTGTTGATAATGAAAAATGAAGTCATTTGTCATTATCAGATTAGTTCCCAATTGCTCCACAAAGATGGCGCTGCAGTCTATCTTTGCCAATTGAGGCTTTAGAAGGTTGCCGTCTCCAGCAAAGTTGTTAAGAATGTAAAATGAAGACATTTGAAATAATCACATTAGTTCCAGATCGTATCACATAGATGGCGCTACAGCCTATCATCGGCAAAATTTCTCGGTATGCCATTTGTCGTCTTTTGACATTATAATATTAATTCCAGATCTTGCAACTAAGATGGCGCTGCAGTCTATCTTTGCTAAATGAAGCTCTAGAGAGATGCCGTCTTGGAAAATTTTTTCAGTATGTCATGTGTCGTCTTTTTTGTTCCATATCTTGCCACAGAGATTGCACTACAGTCAGTCTTTGTCAAATGACTCTAAAGAGTGGTCGTCTTCGGCAAAGTCTCTTAGTATGTCATTTTTCGTCTTTTGACATCCCAGATCACAAATCTATGTTAGAACAAAATGCCTTCAAAAAATGGTGTACGAATTAAAATCAAAATACTCTAATACCTCGTTAACAACACTAACGCAGCACAAACAGCATGTAGCGTTAGCCATTGGTGAATACAAATACAGCAGGGTTCCGTTTTTGGCAACATGACCTAATAAACAAAGTATCTCTTTAGAGTTATTTTAGTTCTATCTACACGGCTGGACAATTTAATTCAATTTCTATCCTTTATTCAATTTTATCAAAGACACCGACTTTAATCAGATAGATGTTTTAGATATGTCAACTTGTCAATCCCAGTGACCCCACTTTTGACGAAAGTGAGTCAAAAACGATTCAAAATTAACCTAAATTGTCCCGCCGTGTAGACAATTTTTCTTTAAGGACCATGTTAAAAGGATCCCTGAATGGGAGATGAACCAGCCCAGAGTGGGAAAAACGGACCCAAATTCCCACAGATGAGACGCCGCTGGACTGGCTGCTTGAAATATATAATTTCTTATGGGAAATTTGCCAAAAAATTGAATGGTGCCATTTTCAGGCTGCACCGAGCCCGGGAAATGGTCCCTTTTACCCCATTTACCCCTAAAAATTTGTCTTTTTGAGTTGGCATCAATGTTACTACAATCGCCGCTGAATTTAACTATGGAACACATAAAACAATCATTAGATTTTTTTTTTAGTGTAGTTTTTATCTTCCCAGTGAATTTCACAGCATGCCGTGTTTGACGAGAAACGTCAAAATTTCTTAGGAGATTGTTGAGAACTGTTATTAGTTGTGACGGAAGTGTGCCGTTCAAAGTTTTCGATACGTTATACAGGATGTTATTTAATAGAGATATTGCGAATGCTTACCTCAATTCAAGTAGAAGTAAAGAACGTGTTATACAGCTCTTTTATGCTTAAACTGGAGCAAATGAAGAAGCTGTTTTCGTTTGCGTTGAAACGTGGATTAAACAGTTCATACGTCGATGGAAAAACATTCATTGCAAAGATAAGTTCTTTGAGAAGCATAAGGAGTGGCTCGATTTGCCTATAAAGGTAAGTTAAAATATCTTATGCTCATAGTTTATGTCAAGAAAAAGGAACCCCATATTCCACCCAACAGATAAATGGAACCTTCTTACAAAATTTTCTGAAACTTAGCATCTTTTTCAAGATTTAATCTCAGCTCTACTGGATAAAAAATAATTTCAATATATTCGTTTTGCATCTACTTAGTTACAGTAACAGTTTCATAATAAAGCGATGTTTTAGTTTTTGTACACAATTTTTGAATTGATCTTGTGATTTTGACGGAAGCTTCAAATCAAGCCTTTCCGTAGCTTTAAGGATAGAGCGCCAGTCTAGCGTACTCGGAGGTGTGGGTTCGAGTGGCATCAGTAGGCAGTGGATTTTTTTCGCCATTTATCGGAAGCACGCTTCTATCAAAATCACATGTTCTTGCCTTCAGGTATCGTTCTTCGAAAATAAAAGGTGTTTCAAGTCGATAAACATTGTTCTCCTGTGATCAATATATTTTGAAAACTTAAAGCATCAAAACTTAAACTTATCAACTTTTAAATAACCGTTTTGTTGAACAAATATTTGAAGAAGTGATAACTTGCGATTTTATTTATCATCTATAGATTGTGTATTTTTTCATGTTGGAAAAACGTATTTCTTTGTAATTCCGAAATAGATACCTTCTGCTACCTTGTTCGGATTAATATAGGAAACACTCTTTGGAATCACTGTCTACTTTAGAAGCTGATCAAAGCTATAAAGAAAATTATATTTTTCATCTTTGTAATGATAGTTTGTGTGTTAAATGTCTTAAATTTTAGTTTCCAAACCCTTTTCTCTTGCAAATGGGTCTCGACAATGGCAAACAGTTGGTTTCCTATTTTCTAAATTAGATGAAATTTTTACTTAACTGTTTTAATAAATTGTATATAATTTTAGGACTTAAGCTAGTTAAATAAGAAAATATATAGGACTTACTGTAATTCAATTATGTGTATCCACTTCGTACATCTATTTATATGCCGTCTAACCTGATTGAAAGGATCTAATCTTTTATTTTTGATTTTAGTTAGTTTAAGTAGCAATCATACAACAAATGCTTTTACACTTACTTTTATAGCAAATTATGTTTGATGTTTAACAAAATGTGGTGTTCATAATAGATTTTAATTAACTTAGAACCTTTCTTTTAATATTCCATCCAAAAAACATTTGCACGTTTTAGACTTATTAAGGTTTCCTATGTCAATGTTTTCATTCATTGTTTTCAGTTGTCAGTATTGCTGTCATACTCCTTCGAACCCACGGCGCACTCTCTGACAGGGATCTCACGGTGAGCCCAGCGGTGTTCATCGGAACACACACCGGCCCGAGTGGCTGGCGGCAAGTAAGGGAGAACGGCATCACACGCTGTGTGAGAGGAAATGGTACGGCGGCGTGCAGTCCCCGCTGGTGGTATAAATACCGGTTGGCGGCCTCTCCCTTCTGGGGGCGAGAGGGGGGCAAGCCCCCCTCCCCGACCTGCGTTTTCCGGTATAAATACACGGGTTACGAACCTTCAATTTTTCCTATTCTGTGTGAGCTACTTAGTTGATTGACTGTGGTCTATATTTTTTTTTTTTTAGGTCGGTATATAGCATGCGGAGTGTGTGTTGATTGGTGGGGGCCGGGGGTGGGGGGTAGATCGCGGGGCGGGGTGGACTGCGGCGGAGGTGGTGGGGGGGGGGGGGGTTGCGCGTGGTCTGGGGCGTGTGTGGTGGGGGCGGGATGGGGTTTAGCGATGAGGTCGATTTTGGTACGGTTGGTTTCAAGAATGGCTCTTCCACGGACCTCACAAGTCGTTCCCAAACTCCCCATGTGAGGAGAGGCAGGAGGATTGAAGGTCCACTTTGTGCGAGCTGACGGGGACTCCCCGGGGCGTCTGTGCCTATATGTTGTGTATTTTTCCACTTAATTTTGGTGGGAACTCTCGGGGGTGTTGCGGTGTGCGAAAAAAAATGCCGGGGGGACGCGTAAAAAATGGGGCGGTGCGGGACGGGTGCGTTATGAGCGACTTCGAGATGAATCGACCTGACGACCAAAGGTTTAATGGAACCTTCGGGTTGGTTTTCCTTTATCTTCTTAAACATATATCGGTTCTATTCTAATTACGCTTAAGCTCTCGTTCCAATAGGAATCGATTATAGTTAGTCTACGTTACAAGAAAGAGAAAGATATAGTTGTATGTGAGAAAGATATAGTTGCGCGCTACGCGGTGCGCTTGAGTTCCTGAGCGTGGTGAGTGCTGCTTGTAAGAATTAGGATGTAGGTTAGTAACGATATGTGAAATGCGAGACGTTGCACTTCTTGGCCTGCTCAATGTTTACGTTCGGCTTAAGAGTTGCATCGACTTATGCTTCTCACGGTGCATGTTATTTATGACATGGAAAGATGTTGTAAGGTTTGTCACTTCAAGTGCTTGTGAAATGTATTGCTTGAAGTCGTATTGAAATGAGGATGGGAAAGTTGTCTGGAAAATGTTGTAAGGAGGTTTATGACTAAGACTCAGGGGAGGGGGTGTTCGATTGGAAGTGGGAATTGATTTGGGTAAGAGCGAAGAGCTCGGATTTACAAATAACGAATGTTAATATGAAACATGTAGACTTATCGTGGGAAAGGATAATAAAACAGACAAGCTTGGGTCGGGAGTAAATCAACCGAGGGATTTGGGGGGGGGGGGAGGGGGGGGGGGGGGGGGCGAGAGGAGAGGGATGTTTATGGGGGGGTAGGGGAATACGAGGTGTGATTCATTATATTAACGTCTCTTTAAACTGTACGTCTGCTGTAGACGTTTTAGTTCATTCGAGACGGCATAAGGACCGCAAGCACCTGAGCGCAGTAGTGTGCTCCCCATTCCCTCTTTTCCTATTTTATTCGCTCTTTTCCCTTGTATCCCTCATCGAAACCTACAAGACGTTCGATATGACATCATTGACCCTCATTTACAGGCCGCTTGCGAGGTCTATGACTGTGGTCAGTAGTCATTACTTTCTTTTTGAAGTTCGACCTCTATTCGCTGGCTTATATTTTATCATATAAGTCCAGCGCCCTCAGGTACTTTAGTACAGATAATTCTGTACTACGGTCGTTATACAATACTTCACGTATTGTGCCTATAACTCCCGTTTCCGCCCTCAATTGTGCCCTAGCAGGGCACTCCACTAATAGATGATTAACATCTAAATCCGCTCCGCACCCTTGGCAGTAGGCCTTACTACCGTTGATACGTGGCCCGTGAGTGAGTCGCGTGTGACCTATCCTCAGCCGAGTCAGAATCTTCTGATCTCGAGGGTAGGGCATGTCTTTCCACTCTTGTGTAGTATTTTTGATACGCCGTAGGAACGCTTCTCGGTTGTTATACCATGATTCCTCCCACGCGCATCGGGAGGTTCGCTTCACCCAGCGGGTAACGTCGCTGTACGGGACAGGTAGGTCCCTCAGCTGAGCATGACGACCCTGGTTTGCCAGTTTATCAGCCGCCTCATTACCAGGTATACCTGCGTGTCCAGGTACCCAGACAAAGGTTACGTTAGTAAACTGTTGCGCCTCTAACAGCCACGGATGTCCCACCTGCCCATGCTCAAGGGCAGATAGACAACTGGCAGAGTCCGAGAAAACAACAGTCTGAGTCCCATTTGACAACTTGCATGCCTGCAAGAGCGCATAGGCCTCAGCTGAGAAGATACCGCAGATGCCGGGTAACCGACCGCAACGGCTTATGGCCCTCCCAGATACCCCGTAACCAACCTCTTCCTCTATTAACGAGCCATCCGTAAACAACAAGTTCAGGCCTTCAAATGTGGAGGCAATTTCCCCATAGGCCGCTTTCGCAACTTCAGGGTTTGCCCTTGCCCCACATAACTGCCGGATGCGCCAATCCACTTTGGGGCGCGTAGAGTCCCATGCCCGTTGCCACAGCCTAGGAAGCTGACACAACGTGGGAAAATCTACTCCCGTTAGGTCTCGCCACCACTCTTTTGCCCTACAGACGGTAGGTCTGTAGCAAAGAGAGGGGTCCCTTTGAAGCAACCTCATGGCTTTGATAGCCAAGTCTTCAGTTACAACATTTGCCAAGGGGACCTTACCACATTCCACCAATAGGGAAGCTATAGGTGAGGTCCGAAAGGCTCCGCTACAAATCCTGTATGCCTCATTGTATTGAGGTGTTAGGATTTTAAGCAGGGATATTCCACCCCTGCTCCATAGCTCCGATCCATAGAGTATGCACGGCACGATCATAGCCCGTGCAATCTTGGTCAAAGTACAACGAGAAGCTTCAGAGAAGCGGCCATTTAGGGCCCGGAGAACGTTCAACTTGACGTTGACGTTACACTTCACTGCCTTGGCGTGCTTCACAAACCGCAGTTTGTGGTCGATCGTCACGCCAAGAAGCTTCATTTCCCGTACTGTATTGACTTCAAGCTCGTCGATACAAACGTGGGGTAACCTTGGCCTGTGAGTATGACCAAAGCAGACGTGCATAGTTTTAGACTTCTCGGAGGAAATCCTAAACCCAACCCTTTCTGCCCAGTCAATCACATTATCCACTGCTTTTTGCATTCTGCTTCTGACTGCCCTCGCGTATTTGCCAAATACTACAAGGGTTATATCGTCAGCGTACACCAGGATGTGAACGTTTTCGGGGATGCGTTCAAACACTGAGTTCATCGCAATGAGAAACAGTGTGACAGATATGACAGACCCTTGCGGGATGCCATTCTCTAGCAACCTTGGTTTGGAGGTTGCGCCGGCGTTCAAAACTCGAAACTTCCTATTATGTAGGAAGTTTTCCACGTAAGCCAACATGCGCCCTTTGAACTTCCACTTCTTAAGGGTAGTCAAGATAGGAAGTCTCCATGTCATATCATAGGCCTTGGACAAATCGAGAGATACTACATCGACGTGTAGGTTCTCTGCTTTGGCCTTGTCCAATAAATGATCGAGTTCGGAGAAGAACGTCTCAGACCCATAGCCGCATCGAAATGCGTGTTGCTGTGGGTGGATCCGCTCATGCCTCTCCAACTCAGTTGACAGGCGGCGATTAACCATCCGCTCGAGTGTTTTCCCCATGCAGCTCAAAAGCGTGATAGGTCTATACCCATCTGTTTGGGTCTTATCCTTCCCTGGTTTGGGAATAGGAATGACCAACCCTTCCTTCCACACGTCTGGAATCAGGCCGGATTGCCAGACTTCATTTAAAGTGTCCAAAAGGGCCAACCGACCGATAAGTGGCAGTTTCCTCAGGAGAGGATAGCCAATATCGTCGGACCCTGCTGCTTTGCCGACACCACGGCGCAGGGCCCAGTTGAGCTCCTCTAGGTCGAAAAGCCTGTTGTAGTTAGTGGTGTCACTACACGAACCATTGTTGGTACAGGCCTCGGGAACAGACCCTAATGGGTCTGCCTTTCTCCGGCTTTTTTTCCTCCTAACATTTTCGTCTGAGGTTTCAGCAATTTGCTTTCTCTTACGGCGGGTAAGAGGAGCGCCACCGTCATCCTCACTGGATGGGGTGTTCTTGCCTACTCGTTCGATCCTGTCAACCATGTCCGTACATTCCCTCTCTGCCAGAGATTTTTTCTCTTTGAGGTTTTTGTACTTTTCCCTTAGTCTGGCTACATCTCGGATAAGACTTTCCACCTGGTCCTTGAGGAGCTGCTTTTCCTCATCTTGGCCAGGACCAGATTTCTCAACGTCCGACATGGGATCAGTACCAACTGCCGTGGTTGGCACAAC
>JAHHFK020001214.1:20000-32500 GCA_024533555.2 Aedes koreicus
ACTACGGTCTGTACTCTGCCAGGCCATAGGCCATCGGGTCCGGGACTTGTAATTTTTTTCACCCCTCTCAGCGTGCAGAGCAGCTAGGCGTGCACTACGGTCTGGTTCTCTGCAAGGCCATAGGCCATCGGGTCCGGGACTTGTAAAATTTTTTCTCACTGTCTTCCTCTCAGCGTGCAGAGCAGCTAGGCGTGCACTACGGTCTGGTTCTCTGCAAGGCCATGGGCCATCGGGTCCGGGACTTGTAAAATTTTTTGCTCGCTGTCGTTCGCCCACCAGCCTTGCAGACCAGCCAAACGTGCACTACGGTCTGGTACTCTGCAAGGCCATAGGCCATCGGGTCCGGGACTTGTAAAATTTTTTGCTCGCTGTCGTTCGCCCACCAGCCTTGCAGAGCAGCCAAACGTGCACTACGGTCTGGTACTCTGCAAGGCCATAGGCCATCGGGTCCGGGACTTGTAAAATTTTTTGCTCGCTGTCGTTCGCCCACCAGCCTTGCAGAGCAGCTAGGCGTGCACTACGGTCTGGTTCTCTGCAAGGCCATAGGCCATCGGGTCCGGGACTTGTAAAATTTTTTTTTTCTCCTTCACTCGTTCGCCCACCAGCCTTGCAGAGCAGCTAGGCGTGCACTACGGTCTGGTACTCTGCAAGGCCATGGCCCATCGGGTCCGGGACTTGTAAAATTTTTTGCTCGCTGTCGTTCGCCCACCAGCGTTGCAGAGCAGCTAGGCGTGCACTACGGTCTGGTACTCTGCAAGGCCATGGCCCATCGGGTCCGGGACTTGTAAAATTTTTTGCTCGCTTCTCTCGCCCACCAGCGTGCAGAGCAGCTAAGCGTGCACTACGGTCTGGTTCTCTGCAAGGCCATGGGCCATCGGGTCCGGGACTTGTAAAATTTTTTGCTCGCTGTCGTTCGCCCACCAGCGTTGCAGACCAGCCAAACGTGCACTACGGTCTGGTACTCTGCAAGGCCATGGCCCATCGGGTCCGGGACTTGTAAAATTTTTTGCTCGCTGTCGTTCGCCCACCAGCCTTGCAGACCAGCCAAACGTGCACTACGGCCTGGTACTCGGCCAGGCCATGGGCCATCGGGTCCGGGACTTGTACATTTTTTCATCCCTCAGGTGTGGCAGGTGTGGCCTACTTCCAGGCGCACGGGGACTTAAGCAAAATAGAGAAGTCCACACACCACGGCGCGCACATGCATACGCATATGCCACGCCATGGTGGGGACTTCTCTAACTCTGCACTCTCACACGTCTCGACGGACACGCGCGCACATGGGATGCACGCGGCCGGAACCCTCCCGCGGCCGACCAGCCGGCCAGCCAGCCAGCCAGCCAGCCGGCCAGCCGGCTCGGCCTTCGCGGCAACCTCCAAGCAAGGGTAGTCTTTTTTTTTTTTTTTTTTTTTTAGACGGGATGGAAAATCTGCAACCAGACACCTGAAGAACTCAGGGTGTGGGGATGAGGGTGCCAACTCCTCGACCCACTAAAAACCCACCCGTGCCTTTAGCCCTGGTCCCTCCCCGGAACCACCTTTCGGTATTACTTCGGGGAGGGGGCTATTGTGCTTGTTAAGCACCCACTATGTCTAACTACTTAGGGCTTTAGTAGTTAGGTGGTCCCTGCGACCTGCCTTTGGTCGTTTCGCCATTTTTGTTGGAGATCAAGGACGATCTGGGAGGCTGCTACGCATACCGCGTCCCAGACGTCCCGGTCTTGACACATCCTCTGGACCAAGTTATCCGGAGTCGTGTCGCGACCGCATACGGCCATCATGCCGGATCTCGCGCCGTCGAAGCGAGGACATGCGAAAAACACATGTTCTGCAGTTTCTTCGACTCCCGCGCACTCACTGCATGCGGAGGACTGTGCATGCCCATATTTATGCAGGTATTGTCTAAAACAGCCGTGGCCAGACAATATCTGCGTTAAGTGGAAGTTCACTTCACCGTGTCGCCTACCGACCCACCCGGTTAATTCCGGGATTAGTCGGTGGGTCCACCGACCTTTGGTGGAGTTGTTCCATTCCCTCTGCCACTTAACCATGGATGCGGCTCTAGTGGTCTTTCGGATACCTCTTGTTCCACGTTGCTCGAAGCACTCTACGTCCTCTTTTATGACGATGCCTATTGGCATCATCCCCGCTAGGACGCAGACCGCGTCGCGTGATACCGTTCGGTATGCACTCACCACTCTTAGGCACATAAGCCTGTGTGTACTCTCGAGCTTATTTGCGTAGCTCTTGGTACTCAAGGCGGTGATCCATGCCGGCCCGCCGTACCTAAGTATGGACAGGGCGACACTGGCCAGGAGTTTACGCTTACTCCCTTGCACCGCCGAGCTATTCGACATCATGCGGGATAATGCCGATATAGCCATAGAGGCTTTCTTGCAAGCGTAATCGACGTGACTGACAAAGGACAGCTTGTCGTCGATCATAACCCCAAGATACCTCAAGAACCTCTTCGATTCTACTGTGCAGTTACCTGCACTAATCGTCGCATGTTGCTCCGATTTTCGATTGTTCACCACCGTGACCTCGGTCTTATGGTGGGCTAGCTCCAATTGCCTGGAGCTCATCCATCTCTCCACAATGCCAATGGAGTGTGAGGCCGTTAACTCGACCTCCTCGATGGATTCACCACATATCTCCAGGGTGATATCGTCTGCGAACCCGACGATCTTTACCCCGCTCGGGAACTCAAGCCGCAGTACCTCGTCGTACATCGTGTTCCATAACACCGGACCCAGGATCGAACCTTGCGGGACGCCTGCGGTGATCTGCACACGTTTCTGGCCTGCCTCTGTATTATATACCAGTACGCGATTCTGGAAGTAGCTTCCGAGAATCTTGTACAGGTACCCAGGAACCTGAAGGCGTTGGAGCGAGTCGGCGATAGCCGCCCAACTGGCGCTATTGAACGCATTCCTCACGTCAAGGGTGACCACCGCACAGTATCGTACTCCTCGCCTCTTGCGCTGGATTGCCACCTCGGCCGTCTTGGTGACGGACAGGATGGCATCCACCGTCGACTTCCCTTTACGGAAGCCAAACTGATTACTTGACAGACCGCGTATACCCTCCGTGTATGTTGTCAGTCTGTTGAGGATTACCCTCTCGAGCACCTTACCCGCTGTATCCAACAGACATATTGGTCTATATGCCGATGGATCTCCTGGTGGCTTCCCTGTCTTTGGTAGCAACACAAGGGTCTGAATTTTCCAGGCGTCTGGGAAGACGCCCTCGTCCAGACACTTTTGCATCACCACCCTGAACATTCCGGGATCCAGCAAGATAGCCGTCTTGATGGCCAGGTTCGGAATACCATCCGGTCCCGGCGCTTTGTTCACCTTTAGCGACTTTGCTATCGCAATGAGTTCATCATTCGTCACCGTCGCCTCGTCGCCGACCCCCGTTGTGCCGTTGTCGGTGCCCACGTGGTCACGGGTGTTCGGCTGAGCCGTCCACCCTTCCGTCGCTATGACAGCGTTAAGGTCTGGGATACTGGAACGCTGGTCATGGGACACGTCTACGGCGGCGGGGGGCCATGGACTTGGGTCGTGGCTCGGAAAGAGTCCCCCAACGATCACCTGCAGCAGCTCTGGTGAACGCTCGGTTGGAGCCGCCGATCCTCTGGTTTTGGCCATTACAACCCGGTAGGCGTCACCCCACGGATTCGTATTGGCCTTCTGACACAGACCCTCGAAGCAGGCTCGCTTGCTGGCCTTTATCTCCCTCTTTAGTGCGGCCTTCGCGGCGACTAGCGCCCCTCTACGCTCGATTCTATCGGCGTCTGACCGCGCTCTTTGCACCCTCCGTCTTGCGTGGAGGCATGTTCTTCGGAGGTCGGCGATCGACTCCGTCCACCAATACACCGGCGATCTTCCATTCCTCGGTTTGACTTCCCTCGGCATGGTCGCATCGCACGCTCGTGTAAGTGTCATAACGAGTCTTTCGCCGCAAGGTTCCTGGGTTTCGCGTAAGTTTCGTTCCCTCTCAAGCGCCTCTTTAAAAACCTCTACATCAAAGTAGGACGTCCTCCATCTGCGGGCGAATGGAGTGGATGCTCCTCCTTCCGCACGCTGCCTTGTATTGTGGACGATACAATAACGTACCGCCAAGTGGTCGCTATGGGTGTAGCCATCATCCACCCTCCAATTGCTAATTAGCCCAGGACTGCTAAATGTTATATCGATAATCGATTCCGCTCCATTTCTATGGTAGGTACTCGTGGTACCCACGTTGGCTAGGTCTACATTGAGCCTAGCCAAGGCCTCCAGAAGAATCTGGCCCCTAGGGTTGGTAAGGCGGCTCCCCCACTCGAGCGCCCAAGCGTTGAAGTCCCCCGCTATTACCAACGGGTTCAGGCCAGTTAGCTCCGTTGTCATCCGATCAAGCATATTGGAAAACTGTTCGATCGACCACCTTGGCGGTGCGTAGCAGCTGCAGAAGAACACTCCATTCACTTTTACAACCACGAAGCCTTCGTTTGTGTTGGACACAACCTCCTGAACCGGGTACTTACCCGTCGTCCATAATGCCGCCATATTAGCCCTGTCCGCAAACCAGTTCCCGTTGCCGGATGGGATGCGGTATGGGTCGGAAATTATGGCGATATCCGATGCCGACTCGCTAACTGTCTGACACAGCAGTTGCTGGGCTGCCTCACAATGGTTCAGGTTTAGTTGGGTTACCTGCATTACGGTTGGCTCGTTGGTATACCCTTAGCGGCCGGGCACTTGCCCCCCCCCCCCATGACGTGCTTATCGTCCGGTTTCCCGGCGCACATCAAGCATTTGGGGGGACCTTTGCAATCCCGCGCCTTGTGGCTAGTGCTGCCACACCTTCTGCACATGTTGCTCCTATCTGGGCCTTTGCATTCCCAGGACATGTGCCCGCTCTCTAGGCATCTGAAACATGCCTTCGGCGGCTGGTGCAGGCTTAGTGGGCATATTGACCATCCCACCTTCACCTTCGCCACTTTCAACGCCGCGTCTGCGTCGACTGCCGCTACCCTCAGGGTTGCCACCTGGGTCCCAAGTGGACCCTTCCTCAGACGTATGTCTGCGGCGGCAACCTCGACCTTGCACTGTTCCTTCAGTGCAGTGGAGATCTCGTCTGCCTCGGTGATCTCATCCAGGTTTTTACACTGGATCGTCACCTGCGAGACGAGGGCGCGCACCTCCACACCCTCACCTAAGGCCTGTTTTGCCAGGTCTCTATACGCCGGGCCCTTAAGCGTTGTCGCTTTTTTAAGCTCCAGGAGCATTTCGCCGGTGCGGGTACGGCGTATACTCCGCACGTCGGCGCCTAGGCCTGCCAGTTTAGCGTCCCCGCGCATCGCTTTCAAGACCTCGGAGTACTTTGACGCCTCGGTCTTAACGATGAGGGCCTCTCCGCGGTTACGCTTGCGGGCCACCTGTCGCTTATCTTTTTCTTTTTTAGTTTTATTTCTCTTTTTCCTCACTTTATTCCATGGGGCTTCCCTGCCCCGCCTGGGGTCATCGCTTGTCCCCCTCCTAGCACTGGCATCTGCCTCCGTGCTGGTTATGGCTGTTGTTGTCGTTGGAGCCCTGCCGCTCGGGCCCCCTTCGGCGCTTGAGACAACACGCGAGCTGGTCGACGCGCCTTTCGCGCTGGGCTTAGCGCCGGGGCCTCTCTCTTTGCGAGAAGCCGAAGCTGGTCGCGAGGATGGACCCTCTGACCCCGCCGCCACGTTCGCATAGGTTCGTTTCCCCTTTGGGGCTTCCGACACGATGCGCTTCTTAGAAGCGCCGGGTGCCGTCTCGCCCGGGGACTGCCTAGCCCGCTTGGAGGTCCCCGCCCCCATGGATAGGGTGGACTCTCCGACGGAGACGGATGATTCCGTCTGCGTCTGCTTCGAGGCAATGTCCCTCGCCCTTTCGGTGGCCGCTAGCCGTGCCAACTCTTTGGCACTTTGCTCGGCTAGCAGTTTGGCCTCCAGCTCCTCCCTCTCCTTGCATGCAGCCTGCACTGTCATGCGTAGCCTAAGAAGGCTCAATTTTAGGTCTTTCGCAATGTTGTTGCGCGACGACGTAAAGTCGATGATCGCATCCAACTGCTCCGAGACCTCCATCACCTTAGGAAGGGTTTCCCGCATCCTATCCATGGCCCGGATGAGTCCTGGCCCATCCATGGCCACGCCTAGCTTGGTGCCACCTGCCTCCGATGCCGTAGCACTACCGCAGGTGTCGCTCACGCCCGATCCCACCGTTTTACGCGGTGGGGACCTCGCTAGGCCGCCTTTAGCGAACGGATTCGCTCTCTCTTGTGTCTTTTTTGTTTCCTCCATGTTGTTGGGTCCCCCTCCAGCCGCTATCCAAGCCCACGTGGAGTAGTCGCTATTGTGATCCCATGGTTATCTATGCAAGCAGGGAGGCCATGCGAGGGTTGACACGGCCCTTCATGGGGAACCGTGTTCAGAGCCGGATCAGCGCAAGACAGGTATAGGTCATCTGAGCCTACTCCCGCCCGACTGGCGAGGTCGGGCGGTGGAGAATGGAACGTACTGGAGGCCTGCCAGGGTTTTAATGGGACGGAGACGACCTGTGCCGCGGGAACCTCGCCATTTCCTACTCGGTGTCACCCGGCAGTACTGAGGGAGACGACACAGGCGCCAGCCCGAATACAACGGTACCACTCGTGAATCTTTTCGCAGCCAGTTGCCATAATTGGGGTTTTACTGGCATCCACCCCAATGCGTCGTATGACGCTCCCTCCGTAGTTCGTTTAGCCGTTAAGGGGAGCTTAACGTTTCCAAGGTGCACCGCGGGGAGGCGAACTACATTCACACCTCAAGCAAGGGTAGTTTTTTTTTTTTTTTTTTTTTTTTTTTTTTTTTTTTTTTTTTTTTTTTTTTTTTTAGACGGGATGGAAAATCTGCAACCAGACACCTGAAGAACTCAGGGTGTGGGGATGAGGGTGCCAACTCCTCGACCCACTAAAAACCCACCCGTGCCTTTAGCCCTGGTCCCTCCCCGGAACCACCTTTCGGTATTACTTCGGGGAGGGGGCTATTGTGCTTGTTAAGCACCCACTATGTCTAACTACTTAGGGCTTTAGTAGTTAGGTGGTCCCTGCGACCTGCCTTTGGTCGTTTCGCCATTTTTGTTGGAGATCAAGGACGATCTGGGAGGCTGCTACGCATACCGCGTCCCAGACGTCCCGGTCTTGACACATCCTCTGGACCAAGTTATCCGGAGTCGTGTCGCGACCGCATACGGCCATCATGCCGGATCTCGCGCCGTCGAAGCGAGGACATGCGAAAAACACATGTTCTGCAGTTTCTTTCGACTCCCGCGCACTCACTGCATGCGGAGGACTGTGCATGCCCATATTTATGCAGGTATTGTCTAAAACAGCCGTGGCCAGACAATATCTGCGTTAAGTGGAAGTTCACTTCACCGTGTCGCCTACCGACCCACCCGGTTAGTTCCGGGATTAGTCGGTGGGTCCACCGACCTTTGGTGGAGTTGTTCCATTCCCTCTGCCACTTAACCATGGATGCGGCTCTAGTGGTCTTTCGGATACCTCTTGTTCCACGTTGCTCGAAGCACTCTACGTCCTCTTTTATGACGATGCCTATTGGCATCATCCCCGCTAGGACGCAGACCGCGTCGCGTGATACCGTTCGGTATGCACTCACCACTCTTAGGCACATAAGCCTGTGTGTACTCTCGAGCTTATTTGCGTAGCTCTTGGTACTCAAGGCGGTGATCCATGCCGGCCCGCCGTACCTAAGTATGGACAGGGCGACACTGGCCAGGAGTTTACGCTTACTCCCTTGCACCGCCGAGCTATTCGACATCATGCGGGATAATGCCGATATAGCCATAGAGGCTTTCTTGCAAGCGTAATCGACGTGACTGACAAAGGACAGCTTGTCGTCGATCATAACCCCAAGATACCTCAAGAACCTCTTCGATTCTACTGTGCAGTTACCTGCACTAATCGTCGCATGTTGCTCCGATTTTCGATTGTTCACCACCGTGACCTCGGTCTTATGGTGGGCTAGCTCCAATTGCCTGGAGCTCATCCATCTCTCCACAATGCCAATGGAGTGTGAGGCCGTTAACTCGACCTCCTCGATGGATTCACCACATATCTCCAGGGTGATATCGTCTGCGAACCCGACGATCTTTACCCCGCTCGGGAACTCAAGCCGCAGTACCTCGTCGTACATCGTGTTCCATAACACCGGACCCAGGATCGAACCTTGCGGGACGCCTGCGGTGATCTGCACACGTTTCTGGCCTGCCTCTGTATTATATACCAGAAGTAGTCTGAGAGATGTTGTAGCAGGTCCCAGGACCGAATGTTGCGAGCGCGCCGCCGCGTCAGCGCCCAACTGCGCTGTACGCGCCGCGCGCAAGGGCTGCCCCGCAGCAGTATCGTGAGCACCCTGCAACTCTTGTAGTGTTTTGCCACATGCGCCGACCACCTATGGGAGACACGATCAGCTCGGTGCGACCTTGCCTTTAGGAATCCAAACGAACGTAGCGTTATACCAAAGTCCGGTCGAACTAGTATTGAGCCATTGGTTCGTAGCTGTGATTCATTATATTAACGTCTCTTTAAACTGTACGTCTGCTGTAGACGTTTTAGTTCATTCGAGACGGCATAAGGACCGCAAGCACCTGAGCGCAATAGTGTGCTCCCCATTCCCTCTTTTCCTATTTTATTCGCTCTTTTCCCTTGTATCCCTCATCGAAACCTACAAGACGTTCGATATGACATCATTGACCCTTATTTACAGGCCGATTGCGAGGTCTATGACTGTGGTCAGTAGTCATTACTTTCTTTTTGAAGTTCGACCTCTAATCGCTGGCTTATATTTTATCATACAAGTCCAGCGCCCTCAGGTACTTTAGTACAGATAATTCTGTACTACGGTCGTTATACAATACTTCACGTATTGTGCCTATAACTCCCGTTTCCGCCCTCAATTGTGCCCTAGCAGGGCACTCCACTAATAGATGATTAACATCTAAATCCGCTCCGCACCCTTGGCAGTAGGCCTTACTACCGTTGATACGTGGCCCGTGAGTGAGTCGCGTGTGACCTATCCTCAGCCGAGTCAGAATCTTCTGATCTCGAGGGTAGGGCATGTCTTTCCACTCTTGTGTAGTATTTTTGATACGCCGTAGGAACGCTTCTCGGTTGTTATACCATGATTCCTCCCACGCGCATCGGGAGGTTCGCTTCACCCAGCGGGTAACGTCGCTGTACGGGACAGGTAGGTCCCTCAGCTGAGCATGACGACCCTGGTTTGCCAGTTTATCAGCCGCCTCATTACCAGGTATACCTGCGTGTCCAGGTACCCAGACAAAGGTTACGTTAGTAAACTGTTGCGCCTCTAACAGCCACGGATGTCCCACCTGCCCATGCTCAAGGGCAGATAGACAACTGGCAGAGTCCGAGAAAACAACAGTCTGAGTCCCATTTGACAACTTGCATGCCTGCAAGAGCGCATAGGCCTCAGCTGAGAAGATACCGCAGATGCCGGGTAACCGACCGCAACGGCTTATGGCCCTCCCAGATACCCCGTAACCAACCTCTTCCTCTATTAACGAGCCATCCGTAAACAACAGGTTCAGGCCTTCAAATGTGGAGGCAATTTCCCCATAGGCCGCTTTCGCAACTTCGGGGTTTGCCCTTGCCCCACATAACTGCCGGATGCGCCAATCCACTTTGGGGCGCGTAGAATCCCATGCCCGTTGCCACAGCCTAGGAAGCTGACACAACGTGGGAAAAACTACTCCCGTTAGGTCTCGCCACCAGTCTTTTGCCCTACAGACGGTAGGTCTGTAGCAAAGAGAGGGGTCCCTTTGAAGCAACCTCATGGCTTTGATAGCCAAGTCTTCAGTTACAACATTTGCCAAGGGGACCTTACCACATTCCACCAATAGGGAAGCTATAGGTGAGGTCCGAAAGGCTCCGCTACAAATCCTGTATGCCTCATTGTATTGAGGTGTTAGGATTTTAAGCAGGGATATTCCACCCCTGCTCCATAGCTCCGATCCATAGAGTATGCACGGCACGATCATAGCCCGTGCAATCTTGGTCAAAGTACAACGAGAAGCTTCAGAGAAGCGGCCATTTAGGGCCCGGAGAACGTTCAACTTGACGTTGACGTTACACTTCACTGCCTTGGCGTGTTTCACAAAACGCAGTTTGTGGTCGATCGTCACGCCAAGAAGCTTCATTTCCCGTACTGTCTTGACTTCAAGCTCGTCGATACAAACGTGGGGTAACCTTGGCCTGTGAGTATGACCAAAGCAGACGTGCATAGTTTTAGACTTCTCAGAGGAAATCCTAAACCCAACCCTTTCTGCCCAGTCAATCACATTATCCACTGCTTTTTGCATTCTGCTTCTGACGGCCCTCGCGTATTTGCCAAATACTACGAGGGTTATATCGTCAGCATACACCAGGATGTGTACGTTTTCGGGGATGCGTTCAAACACTGAGTTCATCGCAATGAGGAACAGTGTGACAGATATGACAGACCCTTGCGGGATGCCATTCTCTAGCAACCTTGGTTTGGAGGTTGCGCCGGCGTTCAAAACTCGAAACTTCCTATTGTGTAGGAAATTTTCCACGTAAGCCAACATGCGCCCTTTGAACTTCCACTTCTTGAGGGTAGTCAAGATAGGAAGTCTCCATGTCATATCATAGGCCTTGGACAAATCGAGAGATACTACATCGACGTGTAGGTTCTCTGCTTTGGCCTTGTCCAATAAATGATCGAGTTCGGAGAAGAACGTCTCCGACCCATAGCCGCATCGAAATGCGTGTTGCTGTGGGTGGATTCGCTCATGCCTCTCCAACTCCGTTGACAGGCGGCGGTTAACCATCCGCTCGAGTGTCTTCCCCATGCAGCTCAAGAGCGTGATAGGTCTATACCCATCTGTTTGGGTCTTATCCTTCCCTGGTTTGGGAATAGGAATGACCAACCCTTCCTTCCACACGTCTGGAATCATGCCGGATTGCCAGACTTCATTCAAAGTGTCTAGAAGGGCCAACCGACCGATAAGTGGCAGTTTCCTCAGGAGAGGATAGCCAATATCGTCGGACCCTGCTGCCTTGCCGACACCACGGCGCAGGGCCCAGTTGAGCTCCTCTAGGTCGAAAAGCCTGTTGTAGTTTGTGGTGTCACTACACGAACCATTGTTGGTACAACGGTACTTCCCCTCTGCCAGTGTTTTTACACGACGGAACTCATCACTATGATTGCTGTTTGCCGACACCTTGGCAAATTGATCAGCAAAGGCCTCAGCGATGAGTTCCGGTTCGTTCGTGTAACCGGTGTCCAGTTTTACGACCCTCTCTACATGGCGGTTTTTTCCACCAATGGACTTTACCTTCCTCCACAGTTCGCTGGGGCATGTGGATTCCGATATGTCCGCGGTGAAAGCCGACCATGTAGCCCTCTTGGCTTCCTTAATGACCCTTCTTGTCTTGGCCCGGGCAAGTTGAAACTCTATCAACTTAGCAGCCCGCGACGGGTCGTCAGGAGCCATTCGGCGTAGCGCTCGCAGACTTTTACGTCTGCTTTTAACAGCGGTGTGAACATCTGACCCCCACCAAGGTACAGATCTCTTACCGCTTCTACCTCCGGCCTTTGGGATGTGTCGATGCGCGGCCACACTTAGGATCTCGATCCACTCAGTTGGGCTGAGTATAGTGTTGTTTGGCATCTTGCGGGAGACTTCCTTGCCGAAGCCATCCCAATCCGCCTCGTTCAAATTCCACTTAAGTCTTGTCACAGTAGGCGGTAGGCCTACTGCCTGTGACAAGACGATGGGGAAGTGGTCACTACCGTGTAAGTCATCAAGAACTTGCCAGTTAAACTGGCAAGCCACATCCCAGGAGGCAATGGACAGGTCGATAGCGGATTCAACTCCTGAGGAGAAGTCGATCCGCGTCGGTTTGCCATTGTTCAGCACTGGACAGCCCAACCTGTCCAGTAGCTGAAAGAGCCGCTCGCCTCGAATGTCATCTTTATGTGATCCCCACGAGGGGTGGTGCGCATTCAAATCGCCCAGGATCACATAAGGTGTAGGCAGTTGGGAGACGAGGTCTTCCAACTTGCCGATGACATTCTGTTCTCTGCCGACCCTACACCTCGGAGCCATGTATAAGCTAACTACTGTGAGCTTCATTGGGAACTGTATGGTGACCGCAGTGGCCTCCAAATCAGTATCCAGTTGTACTACTTTATGCGGTATATCTTCTCTAACAGCCAATCCACAACCGTGGATATAGGCATTCTTGTGAGGCTTGATATACCATTTGTACTTACCCCCGAGGTAGTCGGTGGGTAAGTCGGCTACCTTGATCATCGTTTCTTGGAGGGCCATGATACAAGGGTTTAGCCTACTTGCTATGAGTTGGATCTCAGATAACTTTGATCTCAACCCGTGCGCGTTCCATTGTAGTACAATGTTCAGTGGCTCTGCATCAGTCTGTTG
>JAHHFK020001214.1:42500-55000 GCA_024533555.2 Aedes koreicus
TCTGGTTCTCTGCAAGGCCATGGGCCATCGGGTCCGGGACTTGTAATTTTTTTCACCCCTCTCAGCGTGCAGAGCAGCTAGGCGTGCACTACGGTCTGGTACTCTGCCAGGCCATGGGCCATCGGGTCCGGGACTTGTAATTTTTTTCACCCCTCTCAGCGTGCAGACAGCAGCAGCTAGGCGTGCACTACGGTCTGGTTCTCTGCAAGGCCATGGGCCATCGGGTCCGGGACTTGTAAAATTTTTGCTCGCTTTCGTTCGCCCACCAGCCTTGCAGAGCAGCAAGGCGTGCACTACGGTCTGGTTCTCTGCAAGGCCATAGGCCATCGGGTCTGGGACTTGTAAAATTTTTTGCTCGCTGTCGTTCGCCCACCAGCCTTGCAGACCAGCACAACGTGCACTACGGTCTGGTTCTCTGCCAGGCCATAGGCCATCGGGTCCGGGACTTGTAAAATTTTTTGCTCGCTTTCGTTCGCCCACCAGCCTTGCAGAGCAGCAAGGCGTGCACTACGGTCTGGTACTCTGCTAGGCCATGGCCCATCGGGTCTTCGGGTCCGGGACTTGTAAATTTTTTTTTTCGCCCTCTCAGCCTTGCAGAGCAGCTAGGCGTGCACTACGGTCTGGTACTCTGCAAGGCCATGGCCCATCGGGTCTGGGACTTGTAATTTTTTTCACCCCTCTCAGCGTGCAGAGCAGCTAGGCGTGCACTACGGTCTGGTACTCTGCCAGGCCATGGGCCATCGGGTCCGGGACTTGTAAAATTTTTTGCTCGCTTTCGTTCGCCCACCAGCCTTGCAGAGCAGCTAGGCGTGCACTACGGTCTGGTACTCTGCAAGGCCATGGCCCATCGGGTCTGGGACTTGTAAAATTTTTTGCTCGCTGTCGTTCGCCAACCACCCTTGCAGACCAGCCAAACGTGCACTGCGGCCTGGTACTCTGCCAGGCCATGGGCCATCGGGTCCGGGACTTGTACATTTTTTCATCCCTCAGGTGTGGCAGGTGTGGCCTACTTCCAGGCGCACGGGGACTTAAGCAAAATAGAGAAGTCCACACACCACGGCGCGCACATGCATACGCATATGCCACGCCATGGTGGGGACTTCTCTAACTCTGCACTCTCACACGTCTCGACGGACACGCGCGCACATGGGATGCACGCGGCCGGAACCCTCCCGCGGCCGACCGGCCGGCCGAGCCAGCCAGCCAGCCAGCCAGCCAGCCAGCCGGCCAGCCGGCTCGGCCTTCGCGGCAACCTCCAAGCAAGGGTAGTCTTTTTTTTTTTTTTTTTTTTTTTTTAGACGGGATGGAAAATCTGCAACCAGACACCTGAAGAACTCAGGGTGTGGGGATGAGGGTGCCAACTCCTCGACCCACTAAAAACCCACCCGTGCCTTTAGCCCTGGTCCCTCCCCGGAACCACCTTTCGGTATTACTTCGGGGAGGGGGCTATTGTGCTTGTTAAGCACCCACTATGTCTAACTACTTAGGGCTTTAGTAGTTAGGTGGTCCCTGCGACCTGCCTTTGGTCGTTTCGCCATTTTTGTTGGAGATCAAGGACGATCTGGGAGGCTGCTACGCATACCGCGTCCCAGACGTCCCGGTCTTGACACATCCTCTGGACCAAGTTATCCGGAGTCGTGTCGCGACCGCATACGGCCATCATGCCGGATCTCGCGCCGTCGAAGCGAGGACATGCGAAAAACACATGTTCTGCAGTTTCTTCGACTCCCGCGCACTCACTGCATGCGGAGGACTGTGCATGCCCATATTTATGCAGGTATTGTCTAAAACAGCCGTGGCCAGACAATATCTGCGTTAAGTGGAAGTTCACTTCACCGTGTCGCCTACCGACCCACCCGGTTAATTCCGGGATTAGTCGGTGGGTCCACCGACCTTTGGTGGAGTTGTTCCATTCCCTCTGCCACTTAACCATGGATGCGGCTCTAGTGGTCTTTCGGATACCTCTTGTTCCACGTTGCTCGAAGCACTCTACGTCCTCTTTTATGACGATGCCTATTGGCATCATCCCCGCTAGGACGCAGACCGCGTCGCGTGATACCGTTCGGTATGCACTCACCACTCTTAGGCACATAAGCCTGTGTGTACTCTCGAGCTTATTTGCGTAGCTCTTGGTACTCAAGGCGGTGATCCATGCCGGCCCGCCGTACCTAAGTATGGACAGGGCGACACTGGCCAGGAGTTTACGCTTACTCCCTTGCACCGCCGAGCTATTCGACATCATGCGGGATAATGCCGATATAGCCATAGAGGCTTTCTTGCAAGCGTAATCGACGTGACTGACAAAGGACAGCTTGTCGTCGATCATAACCCCAAGATACCTCAAGAACCTCTTCGATTCTACTGTGCAGTTACCTGCACTAATCGTCGCATGTTGCTCCGATTTTCGATTGTTCACCACCGTGACCTCGGTCTTATGGTGGGCTAGCTCCAATTGCCTGGAGCTCATCCATCTCTCCACAATGCCAATGGAGTGTGAGGCCGTTAACTCGACCTCCTCGATGGATTCACCACATATCTCCAGGGTGATATCGTCTGCGAACCCGACGATCTTTACCCCGCTCGGGAACTCAAGCCGCAGTACCTCGTCGTACATCGTGTTCCATAACACCGGACCCAGGATCGAACCTTGCGGGACGCCTGCGGTGATCTGCACACGTTTCTGGCCTGCCTCTGTATTATATACCAGTACGCGATTCTGGAAGTAGCTTCCGAGAATCTTGTACAGGTACCCAGGAACCTGAAGGCGTTGGAGCGAGTCGGCGATAGCCGCCCAACTGGCGCTATTGAACGCATTCCTCACGTCAAGGGTGACCACCGCACAGTATCGTACTCCTCGCCTCTTGCGCTGGATTGCCACCTCGGCCGTCTTGGTGACGGACAGGATGGCATCCACCGTCGACTTCCCTTTACGGAAGCCAAACTGATTACTTGACAGACCGCGTATACCCTCCGTGTATGTTGTCAGTCTGTTGAGGATTACCCTCTCGAGCACCTTACCCGCTGTATCCAACAGACATATTGGTCTATATGCCGATGGATCTCCTGGTGGCTTCCCTGTCTTTGGTAGCAACACAAGGGTCTGAATTTTCCAGGCGTCTGGGAAGACGCCCTCGTCCAGACACTTTTGCATCACCACCCTGAACATTCCGGGATCCAGCAAGATAGCCGTCTTGATGGCCAGGTTCGGAATACCATCCGGTCCCGGCGCTTTGTTCACCTTTAGCGACTTTGCTATCGCAATGAGTTCATCATTCGTCACCGTCGCCTCGTCGCCGACCCCCGTTGTGCCGTTGTCGGTGCCCACGTGGTCACGGGTGTTCGGCTGAGCCGTCCACCCTTCCGTCGCTATGACAGCGTTAAGGTCTGGGATACTGGAACGCTGGTCATGGGACACGTCTACGGCGGCGGGGGGCCATGGACTTGGGTCGTGGCTCGGAAAGAGTCCCCCAACGATCACCTGCAGCAGCTCTGGTGAACGCTCGGTTGGAGCCGCCGATCCTCTGGTTTTGGCCATTACAACCCGGTAGGCGTCACCCCACGGATTCGTATTGGCCTTCTGACACAGACCCTCGAAGCAGGCTCGCTTGCTGGCCTTTATCTCCCTCTTTAGTGCGGCCTTCGCGGCGACTAGCGCCCCTCTACGCTCGATTCTATCGGCGTCTGACCGCGCTCTTTGCACCCTCCGTCTTGCGTGGAGGCATGTTCTTCGGAGGTCGGCGATCGACTCCGTCCACCAATACACCGGCGATCTTCCATTCCTCGGTTTGACTTCCCTCGGCATGGTCGCATCGCACGCTCGTGTAAGTGTCATAACGAGTCTTTCGCCGCAAGGTTCCTGGGTTTCGCGTAAGTTTCGTTCCCTCTCAAGCGCCTCTTTAAAAACCTCTACATCAAAGTAGGACGTCCTCCATCTGCGGGCGAATGGAGTGGATGCTCCTCCTTCCGCACGCTGCCTTGTATTGTGGACGATACAATAACGTACCGCCAAGTGGTCGCTATGGGTGTAGCCATCATCCACCCTCCAATTGCTAATTAGCCCAGGACTGCTAAATGTTATATCGATAATCGATTCCGCTCCATTTCTATGGTAGGTACTCGTGGTACCCACGTTGGCTAGGTCTACATTGAGCCTAGCCAAGGCCTCCAGAAGAATCTGGCCCCTAGGGTTGGTAAGGCGGCTCCCCCACTCGAGCGCCCAAGCGTTGAAGTCCCCCGCTATTACCAACGGGTTCAGGCCAGTTAGCTCCGTTGTCATCCGATCAAGCATATTGGAAAACTGTTCGATCGACCACCTTGGCGGTGCGTAGCAGCTGCAGAAGAACACTCCATTCACTTTTACAACCACGAAGCCTTCGTTTGTGTTGGACACAACCTCCTGAACCGGGTACTTACCCGTCGTCCATAATGCCGCCATATTAGCCCTGTCCGCAAACCAGTTCCCGTTGCCGGGTGGGATGCGGTATGGGTCGGAAATTATGGCGATATCCGATGCCGACTCGCTAACTGTCTGACACAGCAGTTGCTGGGCTGCCTCACAATGGTTCAGGTTTAGTTGGGTTACCTGCATTACGGTTGGCTCGTTGGTATACCCTTAGCGGCCGGGCACTTGCCCCCCCCCCATGACGTGCTTATCGTCCGGTTTCCCGGCGCACATCAAGCATTTGGGGGGACCTTTGCAATCCCGCGCCTTGTGGCTAGTGCTGCCACACCTTCTGCACATGTTGCTCCTATCTGGGCCTTTGCATTCCCAGGACATGTGCCCGCTCTCTAGGCATCTGAAACATGCCTTCGGCGGCTGGTGCAGGCTTAGTGGGCATATTGACCATCCCACCTTCACCTTCGCCACTTTCAACGCCGCGTCTGCGTCGACTGCCGCTACCCTCAGGGTTGCCACCTGGGTCCCAAGTGGACCCTTCCTCAGACGTATGTCTGCGGCGGCAACCTCGACCTTGCACTGTTCCTTCAGTGCAGTGGAGATCTCGTCTGCCTCGGTGATCTCATCCAGGTTTTTACACTGGATCGTCACCTGCGAGACGAGGGCGCGCACCTCCACACCCTCACCTAAGGCCTGTTTTGCCAGGTCTCTATACGCCGGGCCCTTAAGCGTTGTCGCTTTTTTAAGCTCCAGGAGCATTTCGCCGGTGCGGGTACGGCGTATACTCCGCACGTCGGCGCCTAGGCCTGCCAGTTTAGCGTCCCCGCGCATCGCTTTCAAGACCTCGGAGTACTTTGACGCCTCGGTCTTAACGATGAGGGCCTCTCCGCGGTTACGCTTGCGGGCCACCTGTCGCTTATCTTTTTCTTTTTTAGTTTTATTTCTTTTTTTCCTCACTTTATTCCATGGGGCTTCCCTGCCCCGCCTGGGGTCATCGCTTGTCCCCCTCCTAGCACTGGCATCTGCCTCCGTGCTGGTTATGGCTGTTGTTGTCATTGGAGCCCTGCCGCTTGGGCCCCCTTCGGCGCTTGAGACAACACGCGAGCTGGTTGACGCGCCTTTCGCGCTGGGCTTAGCGCCGGGGCCTCTCTCTTTGCGAGAAGCCGAAGCTGGTCGCGAGGATGGACCCTCTGACCCCGCCGCCACGTTCGCATAGGTTCGTTTCCCCTTTGGGGCTTCCGACACGATGCGCTTCTTAGAAGCGCCGGGTGCCGTCTCGCCCGGGGACTGCCTAGCCCGCTTGGAGGTCCCCGCCCCCATGGATAGGGTGGACTCTCCGACGGAGACGGATGATTCCGTCTGCGTCTGCTTCGAGGCAATGTCCCTCGCCCTTTCGGTGGCCGCTAGCCGTGCCAACTCTTTGGCACTTTGCTCGGCTAGCAGTTTGGCCTCCAGCTCCTCCCTCTCCTTGCATGCAGCCTGCACTGTCATGCGTAGCCTAAGAAGGCTCAATTTTAGGTCTTTCGCAATGTTGTTGCGCGACGACGTAAAGTCGATGATCGCATCCAACTGCTCCGAGACCTCCATCACCTTAGGAAGGGTTTCCCGCATCCTATCCATGGCCCGGATGAGTCCTGGCCCATCCATGGCCACGCCTAGCTTGGTGCCACCTGCCTCCGATGCCGTAGCACTACCGCAGGTGTCGCTCACGCCCGATCCCACCGTTTTACGCGGTGGGGACCTCGCTAGGCCGCCTTTAGCGAACGGATTCGCTCTCTCTTGTGTCTTTTTTGTTTCCTCCATGTTGTTGGGTCCCCCTCCAGCCGCTATCCAAGCCCACGTGGAGTAGTCGCTATTGTGATCCCATGGTTATCTATGCAAGCAGGGAGGCCATGCGAGGGTTGACACGGCCCTTCATGGGGAACCGTGTTCAGAGCCGGATCAGCGCAAGACAGGTATAGGTCATCTGAGCCTACTCCCACCCGACTGGCGAGGTCGGGCGGTGGAGAATGGAACGTACTGGAGGCCTGCCAGGGTTTTAATGGGACGGAGACAACCTGTGCCGCGGAAACCTCGCCATTTCCTACTCGGTGTCACCCGGCAGTACTGAGGGAGACGACACAGGCGCCAGCCCGAATACAACGGTACCACTCGTGAATCTTTTCGCAGCCAGTTGCCATAATTGGGCCCTTATTTACAGGCCGATTGCGAGGTCTATGACTGTGGTCAGTAGTCATTACTTTCTTTTTGAAGTTCGACCTCTATTCGCTGGCTTATATTTTATCATACAAGTCCAGCGCCCTCAGGTACTTTAGTACAGATAATTCTGTACTACGGTCGTTATACAATACTTCACGTATTGTGCCTATAACTCTCGTTTCCGCCCTCAATTGTGCCCTAGCAGGGCACTCCACTAATAGATGATTAACATCTAAATCCGCTCCGCACCCTTGGCAGTAGGCCTTACTACCGTTGATACGTGGCCCGTGAGTGAGTCGCGTGTGACCTATCCTCAGCCGAGTCACGTACCGCCAAGTGGTCGCTATGGGTGTAGCCATCATCCACCCTCCAATTGCTAATTAGCCCAGGACTGCTAAATGTTATATCGATAATCGATTCCGCTCCATTTCTATGGTAGGTACTCGTGGTACCCACGTTGGCTAGGTCTACATTGAGCCTAGCCAAGGCCTCCAGAAGAATCTGGCCCCTAGGGTTGGTAAGGCGGCTCCCCCACTCGAGCGCCCAAGCGTTGAAGTCCCCCGCTATTACCAACGGGTTCAGGCCAGTTAGCTCCGTTGTCATCCGATCAAGCATATTGGAAAACTGTTCGATCGACCACCTTGGCGGTGCGTAGCAGCTGCAGAAGAACACTCCATTCACTTTTACAACCACGAAGCCTTCGTTTGTGTTGGACACAACCTCCTGAACCGGGTACTTACCCGTCGTCCATAATGCCGCCATATTAGCCCTGTCCGCAAACCAGTTCCCGTTGCCGGGTGGGATGCGGTATGGGTCGGAAATTATGGCGATATCCGATGCCGACTCGCTAACTGTCTGACACAGCAGTTGCTGGGCTGCCTCACAATGGTTCAGGTTTAGTTGGGTTACCTGCATTACGGTTGGCTCGTTGGTATACCCTTAGCGGCCGGGCACTTGCCCCCCCCCCATGACGTGCTTATCGTCCGGTTTCCCGGCGCACATCAAGCATTTGGGGGGACCTTTGCAATCCCGCGCCTTGTGGCTAGTGCTGCCACACCTTCTGCACATGTTGCTCCTATCTGGGCCTTTGCATTCCCAGGACATGTGCCCGCTCTCTAGGCATCTGAAACATGCCTTCGGCGGCTGGTGCAGGCTTAGTGGGCATATTGACCATCCCACCTTCACCTTCGCCACTTTCAACGCCGCGTCTGCGTCGACTGCCGCTACCCTCAGGGTTGCCACCTGGGTCCCAAGTGGACCCTTCCTCAGACGTATGTCTGCGGCGGCAACCTCGACCTTGTACTGTTCCTTCAGTGCAGTGGAGATCTCGTCTGCCTCGGTGATCTCATCCAGGTTTTTACACTGGATCGTCACCTGCGAGACGAGGGCGCGCACCTCCACACCCTCACCTAAGGCCTGTTTTGCCAGGTCTCTATACGCCGGGCCCTTAAGCGTTGTCGCTTTTTTAAGCTCCAGGAGCATTTCGCCGGTGCGGGTACGGCGTATACTCCGCACGTCGGCGCCTAGGCCTGCCAGTTTAGCGTCCCCGCGCATCGCTTTCAAGACCTCGGAGTACTTTGACGCCTCGGTCTTAACGATGAGGGCCTCTCCGCGGTTACGCTTGCGGGCCACCTGTCGCTTATCTTTTTCTTTTTTAGTTTTATTTCTTTTTTTCCTCACTTTATTCCATGGGGCTTCCCTGCCCCACCTGGGGTCATCGCTTGTCCCCCTCCTAGCACTGGCATCTGCCTCCGTGCTGGTTATGGCTGTTGTTGTCATTGGAGCCCTGCCGCTTGGGCCCCCTTCGGCGCTTGAGACAACACGCGAGCTGGTTGGCGCGCCTTTCGCGCTGGGCTTAGCGCCGGGGCCTCTCTCTTTGCGAGAAGCCGAAGCTGGTCGCGAGGATGGACCCTCTGACCCCGCCGCCACGTTCGCATAGGTTCGTTTCCCCTTTGGGGCTTCCGACACGATGCGCTTCTTAGAAGTGCCGGGTGCCGTCTCGCCCGGGGACTGCCTAGCCCGCTTGGAGGTCCCCGCCCCCATGGATAGGGTGGACTCTCCGACGGAGACGGATGATTCCGTCTGCGTCTGCTTCGAGGCAATGTCCCTCGCCCTTTCGGTGGCCGCTAGCCGTGCCAACTCTTTGGCACTTTGCTCGGCTAGCAGTTTGGCCTCCAGCTCCTCCCTCTCCTTGCATGCAGCCTGCATTGTCATGCGTAGCCTAAGAAGGCTCAATTTTAGGTCTTTCGCAATGTTGTTGCGCGACGACGTAAAGTCGATGATCGCATCCAACTGCTCCGAGACCTCCATCACCTTAGGAAGGGTTTCCCGCATCCTATCCATGGCCCGGATGAGTCCTGGCCCATCCATGGCCACGCCTAGCTTGGTGCCACCTGCCTCCGATGCCGTAGCACTACCGCAGGTGTCGCTCACGCCCGATCCCACCGTTTTACGCGGTAGGGACCTCGCTAGGCCGCCTTTAGCGAACGGATTCGCTCTCTCTTGTGTTTTTTTGTTTTCCCCGGGGGGGGGGGCCCCCCCCCGGGGAAACCCCCGGGGGGGGGGGGGGCTGTGGGGTCCCAGGGTGTTATGAAGGAGGGGGGGGGGGGGGGGGGGGGGCCGGGGCGGGGGGGGGAGGGGGAGGGGGGGAGAGGAAGAGAGGGGAGGGGCCCGGGGGGGGGGGGGGGGGGGGGGAAGGGAGGGGGGGGGGGGGGGGGGGGTGAGGGGGGGGGGGACACGGGGGGGGCGGGAAACCCCGCCCCTCCCTGGGGGGACGGGGGGGGGGGGGGGGGAGACGGGGGGGGGACGAAAGAAAACACCCCCGCTCCGTTTGTTTTTCTGGCGGGGGTTGGCCCTTATTTACAGGCCGATTGCGAGGTCTATGACTGTGGTCAGTAGTCATTACTTTCTTTTTGAAGTTCGACCTCTATTCGCTGGCTTATATTTTATCATACAAGTCCAGCGCCCTCAGGTACTTTAGTACAGATAATTCTGTACTACGGTCGTTATACAATACTTCACGTATTGTGCCTATAACTCCCGTTTCCGCCCTCAATTGTGCCCTAGCAGGGCACTCCACTAATAGATGATTAACATCTAAATCCGCTCCGCACCCTTGGCAGTAGGCCTTACTACCGTTGATACGTGGCCCGTGAGTGAGTCGCGTGTGACCTATCCTCAGCCGAGTCAGAATCTTCTGATCTCGAGGGTAGGGCATGTCTTTCCACTCTTGTGTAGTATTTTTGATACGCCGTAGGAACGCTTCTCGGTTGTTATACCATGATTCCTCCCACGCGCATCGGGAGGTTCGCTTCACCCAGCGGGTAACGTCGCTGTACGGGACAGGTAGGTCCCTCAGGAGAGACGACCCGGTTTGCCAGTTTATCAGCCGCCTCATTACCAGGTATACCTGCGTGTCCAGGTACCCAGACAAAGGTTACGTTAGTAAACTGTTGCGCCTCTAACAGCCACGGATGTCCCACCTGCCCATGCTCAAGGGCAGATAGACAACTGGCAGAGTCCGAGAAAACAACAGTCTGAGTCCCATTTGACAACTTGCATGCCTGCAAGAGCGCATAGGCCTCAGCTGAGAAGATACCGCAGATGCCGGGTAACCGACCGCAACGGCTTATGGCCCTCCCAGATACCCCGTAACCAACCTCTTCCTCTATTAACGAGCCATCCGTAAACAACAAGTTCAGGCCTTCAAATGTGGAGGCAATTTCCCCATAGGCCGCTTTCGCAACTTCGGGGTTTGCCCTTGCCCCACATAACTGCCGGATGCGCCAATCCACTTTGGGGCGCGTAGAGTCCCATGCCCGTTGCCACAGCCTAGGAAGCTGACACAACGTGGGAAAAACTACTCCCGTTAGGTCTCGCCACCACTCTTTTGCCCTACAGACGGTAGGTCTGTAGCAAAGAGAGGGGTCCCTTTGAAGCAACCTCATGGCTTTGATAGCCAAGTCTTCAGTTACAACATTTGCCAAGGGGACCTTACCACATTCCACCAATAGGGAAGCTATAGGTGAGGTCCGAAAGGCTCCGCTACAAATCCTGTATGCCTCATTGTATTGAGGTGTTAGGATTTTAAGCAGGGATATTCCACCCCTGCTCCATAGCTCCGATCCATAGAGTATGCACGGCACGATCATAGCCCGTGCAATCTTGGTCAAAGTACAACGAGAAGCTTCAGAGAAGCGGCCATTTAGGGCCCGGAGAACGTTCAACTTGACGTTGACGTTACACTTCACTGCCTTGGCGTGCTTCACAAACCGCAGTTTGTGGTCGATCGTCACGCCAAGAAGCTTCATTTCCCGTACTGTCTTGACTTCAAGCTCGTCGATACAAACGTGGGGTAACCTTGGCCTGTGAGTATGACCAAAGCAGACGTGCATAGTTTTAGACTTCTCGGAGGAAATCCTAAACCCAACCCTTTCTGCCCAGTCAATCACATTATCCACTGCTTTTTGCATTCTGCTTCTGACTGCCCTCGCGTATTTGCCAAATACTACAAGGGTTATATCGTCAGCGTACACCAGGATGTGAACGTTTTCGGGGATGCGTTCAAACACTGAGTTCATCGCAATGAGAAACAGTGTGACAGATATGACAGACCCTTGCGGGATGCCATTCTCTAGCAACCTTGGTTTGGAGGTTGCGCCGGCGTTCAAAACTCGAAACTTCCTATTATGTAGGAAGTTTTCCACGTAAGCCAACATGCGCCCTTTGAACTTCCACTTCTTGAGGGTAGTCAAGATAGGAAGTCTCCATGTCATATCATAGGCCTTGGACAAATCGAGAGATACTACATCGACGTGTAGGTTCTCTGCTTTGGCCTTGTCCAATAAATGATCGAGTTCGGAGAAGAACGTCTCAGACCCATAGCCGCATCGAAATGCGTGTTGCTGTGGGTGGATTCGCTCATGCCTCTCCAACTCAGTTGACAGGCGGCGATTAACCATCCGCTCGAGTGTTTTCCCCATGCAGCTCAAGAGCGTGATAGGTCTATACCCATCTGTTTGGGTCTTATCCTTCCCTGGTTTGGGAATAGGAATGACCAACCCTTCCTTCCACACGTCTGGAATCATGCCGGATTGCCAGACTTCATTCAAAGTGTCCAGAAGGGCCAACCGACCGATAAGTGGCAGTTTCCTCAGGAGAGGATAGCCAATATCGTCGGACCCTGCTGCTTTGCCGACACCACGGCGCAGGGCCCAGTTGAGCTCCTCTAGGTCGAAAAGCCTGTTGTAGTTAGTGGTGTCACTACACGAACCATTGTTGGTACAACGGTACTTCCCCTCTGCCAGTGTTTTTACACGACGGAACTCATCACTATGATTGCTGTTTGCCGACACCTTGGCAAATTGATCAGCAAAGGCCTCAGCGATGAGTTCTGGTTCGTTCGTGTAACCGGTGTCCAGTTTAACGACCCTCTCTACATGGCGGTTTTTTCCACCAATGGACTTAACCTTCCTCCACAGTTCGCTGGGGCATGTGGATTCCGATATGTCCGCGGTGAAAGCCGACCATGTAGCCCTTTTGGCTTCCTTAATGACCCTTCTTGTCTTGGCCCGGGCAAGTTGAAACTCTATCAACTTAGCAGCCCGCGACGGGTCGTCAGGAGCCATTCGGCGTAGCGCTCGCAGACTTTTACGTCTGCTTTTAACAGCGGTGTGGACATCTGACCCCCACCAGGGTACAGATCTCTTACCGCTTCTACCTCCGGCCTTTGGGATGTAACGATGCGCGGCCACACTTAGGATCTCGATCCACTCAGTTGGGCTGAGTATAGCGTTATTTGGCATCTTGCGGGAGACTTCCTTGCCGAAGCCATCCCAATCCGCCTCGTTCAAATTCCACTTAAGTCTTGTCACAGTAGGCGGGAGGCCTACAGCCTGTGACAAGA
>JAHHFK020001214.1:65000-75000 GCA_024533555.2 Aedes koreicus
GTACACTACGGTCGTCGCTCTTGGCTCTCTACCTAGGGGTTCGAACCTGAGCGTAGTGTATGTTCTAGGGGTCCGCCATGGCAGAGGCCACCGGGTAATTTTTTTCACCCCTCTCAGCCATGCAAACCAGCTAGGCGTGCACTACGGCCTGGTACTCTGCCAGGCCATGGGACATCGGGTCCGGGACTTGTATTTTTTTCACCCCTCTTAGCGTGCAGAGCAGCTAGGCGTGCACTACGGTCTGGTTCTCTGCAAGGCCATAGGCCATCGGGTCTGGGACTTGTAATTTTTTTCACCCCTCTCAGCGTGCAGAGCAGCTAGGCGTGCACTACGGTCTGCTACTCTGCCAGGCCATAGGCCATCGGGTCCGGGACTTGTAATTTTTTTCACCCCTCTCAGCGTGCAGAGCAGCTAGGCGTGCACTACGGTCTGGTACTCTGCAAGGCCATGGGCCATCGGGTCTGGGACTTGTAATTTTTTTCACCCCTCTCAGCGTGCAGAGCAGCTAGGCGTGCACTACGGTCTGGTACTCTGCAAGGCCATGGCCCATCGGGTCTGGGACTTGTAATAATTTTTTCACCCCTCTCAGCGTGCAGAGCAGCTAGGCGTGCACTACGGTCTGGTACTCTGCCAGGCCATGGGCCATCGGGTCCGGGACTTGTAAAATTTTTTGCTCGCTTTCGTTCGCCCACCAGCCTTGCAGAGCAGCTAGGCGTGCACTACGGTCTGGTACTCTGCAAGGCCATGGCCCATCGGGTCTGGGACTTGTAAAATTTTTTGCTCGCTGTCGTTCGCCAACCACCCTTGCAGACCAGCCAAACGTGCACTGCGGCCTGGTACTCTGCCAGGCCATGGGCCATCGGGTCCGGGACTTGTACATTTTTTCATCCCTCAGTTGTGGCAGGTGTGGCCTACTTCCAGGCGCACGGGGACTTAAGCAAAATAGAGAAGTCCACACACCACGGCGCGCACATGCATACGCATATGCCACGCCATGGTGGGGACTTCTCTAACTCTGCACTCTCACACGTCTCGACGGACACGCGCGCACATGGGATGCACGCGGCCGGAACCCTCCCGCGGCCGACCGGCCGGCCAGAAGCCAGCCAGCCAGCCAGCCAGCCAGCCAGCCAGCCAGCCAGCCAGCCAGCCAGCCAGCCAGCCGGCCAGCCGGCTCGGCCTTCGCGGCAACCTCCAAGCAAGGGTAGTCTTTTTTTTTTTTTTTTTTTTTTTTTTTTTTTTAGACGGGATGGAAAATCTGCAACCAGACACCTGAAGAACTCAGGGTGTGGGGATGAGGGTGCCAACTCCTCGACCCACTAAAAACCCACCCGTGCCTTTAGCCCTGGTCCCTCCCCGGAACCACCTTTCGGTATTACTTCGGGGAGGGGGCTATTGTGCTTGTTAAGCACCCACTATGTCTAACTACTTAGGGCTTTAGTAGTTAGGTGGTCCCTGCGACCTGCCTTTGGTCGTTTCGCCATTTTTGTTGGAGATCAAGGACGATCTGGGAGGCTGCTACGCATACCGCGTCCCAGACGTCCCGGTCTTGACACATCCTCTGGACCAAGTTATCCGGAGTCGTGTCGCGACCGCATACGGCCATCATGCCGGATCTCGCGCCGTCGAAGCGAGGACATGCGAAAAACACATGTTCTGCAGTTTCTTCGACTCCCGCGCACTCACTGCATGCGGAGGACTGTGCATGCCCATATTTATGCAGGTATTGTCTAAAACAGCCGTGGCCAGACAATATCTGCGTTAAGTGGAAGTTCACTTCACCGTGTCGCCTACCGACCCACCCGGTTAATTCCGGGATTAGTCGGTGGGTCCACCGACCTTTGGTGGAGTTGTTCCATTCCCTCTGCCACTTAACCATGGATGCGGCTCTAGTGGTCTTTCGGATACCTCTTGTTCCACGTTGCTCGAAGCACTCTACGTCCTCTTTTATGACGATGCCTATTGGCATCATCCCCGCTAGGACGCAGACCGCGTCGCGTGATACCGTTCGGTATGCACTCACCACTCTTAGGCACATAAGCCTGTGTGTACTCTCAAGCTTATTTGCGTAGCTCTTGGTACTCAAGGGGGGGGGTATTTTTTTCCCTCCTTTTTTTTTTTTTTTTTTTTTTTTTTTTTAGACGGGATGGAAAATCTGCAACCAGACACCTGAAGAACTCAGGGTGTGGGGATGAGGGTGCCAACTCCTCGACCCACTAAAAACCCACCCGTGCCTTTAGCCCTGGTCCCTCCCCGGAACCACCTTTCGGTATTACTTCGGGGAGGGGGCTATTGTGCTTGTTAAGCACCCACTATGTCTAACTACTTAGGGCTTTAGTAGTTAGGTGGTCCCTGCGACCTGCCTTTGGTCGTTTCGCCATTTTTGTTGGAGATCAAGGACGATCTGGGAGGCTGCTACGCATACCGCGTCCCAGACGTCCCGGTCTTGACACATCCTCTGGACCAAGTTATCCGGAGTCGTGTCGCGACCGCATACGGCCATCATGCCGGATCTCGCGCCGTCGAAGCGAGGACATGCGAAAAACACATGTTCTGCAGTTTCTTCGACTCCCGCGCACTCACTGCATGCGGAGGACTGTGCATGCCCATATTTATGCAGGTATTGTCTAAAACAGCCGTGGCCAGACAATATCTGCGTTAAGTGGAAGTTCACTTCACCGTGTCGCCTACCGACCCACCCGGTTAATTCCGGGATTAGTCGGTGGGTCCACCGACCTTTGGTGGAGTTGTTCCATTCCCTCTGCCACTTAACCATGGATGCGGCTCTAGTGGTCTTTCGGATACCTCTTGTTCCACGTTGCTCGAAGCACTCTACGTCCTCTTTTATGACGATGCCTATTGGCATCATCCCCGCTAGGACGCAGACCGCGTCGCGTGATACCGTTCGGTATGCACTCACCACTCTTAGGCACATAAGCCTGTGTGTACTCTCGAGCTTATTTGCGTAGCTCTTGGTACTCAAGGCGGTGATCCATGCCGGCCCGCCGTACCTAAGTATGGACAGGGCGACACTGGCCAGGAGTTTACGCTTACTCCCTTGCACCGCCGAGCTATTCGACATCATGCGGGATAATGCCGATATAGCCATAGAGGCTTTCTTGCAAGCGTAATCGACGTGACTGACAAAGGACAGCTTGTCGTCGATCATAACCCCAAGATACCTCAAGAACCTCTTCGATTCTACTGTGCAGTTACCTGCACTAATCGTCGCATGTTGCTCCGATTTTCGATTGTTCACCACCGTGACCTCGGTCTTATGGTGGGCTAGCTCCAATTGCCTGGAGCTCATCCATCTCTCCACAATGCCAATGGAGTGTGAGGCCGTTAACTCGACCTCCTCGATGGATTCACCACATATCTCCAGGGTGATATCGTCTGCGAACCCGACGATCTTTACCCCGCTCGGGAACTCAAGCCGCAGTACCTCGTCGTACATCGTGTTCCATAACACCGGACCCAGGATCGAACCTTGCGGGACGCCTGCGGTGATCTGCACACGTTTCTGGCCTGCCTCTGTATTATATACCAGTACGCGATTCTGGAAGTAGCTTCCGAGAATCTTGTACAGGTACCCAGGAACCTGAAGGCGTTGGAGCGAGTCGGCGATAGCCGCCCAACTGGCGCTGTTGAACGCATTCCTCACGTCAAGGGTGACCACCGCACAGTATCGTACTCCTCGCCTCTTGCGCTGGATTGCCACCTCGGCCGTCTTGGTGACGGACAGGATGGCATCCACCGTCGACTTCCCTTTACGGAAGCCAAACTGATTACTTGACAGACCGCGTATACCCTCCGTGTATGTTGTCAGTCTGTTGAGGATTACCCTCTCGAGCACCTTACCCGCTGTATCCAACAGACATATTGGTCTATATGCCGATGGATCTCCTGGTGGCTTCCCTGTCTTTGGTAGCAACACAAGGGTCTGAATTTTCCAGGCGTCTGGGAAGACGCCCTCGTCCAGACACTTTTGCATCACCACCCTGAACATTCCGGGATCCAGCAAGATAGCCGTCTTGATGGCCAGGTTCGGAATACCATCCGGTCCCGGCGCTTTGTTCACCTTTAGCGACTTTGCTATCGCAATGAGTTCATCATTCGTCACCGTCGCCTCGTCGCCGACCCCCGTTGTGCCGTTGTCGGTGCCCACGTGGTCACGGGTGTTCGGCTGAGCCGTCCACCCTTCCGTCGCTATGACAGCGTTAAGGTCTGGGATACTGGAACGCTGGTCATGGGACACGTCTACGGCGGCGGGGGGCCATGGACTTGGGTCGTGGCTCGGAAAGAGTCCCCCAACGATCACCTGCAGCAGCTCTGGTGAACGCTCGGTTGGAGCCGCCGATCCTCTGGTTTTGGCCATTACAACCCGGTAGGCGTCACCCCACGGATTCGTATTGGCCTTCTGACACAGACCCTCGAAGCAGGCTCGCTTGCTGGCCTTTATCTCCCTCTTTAGTGCGGCCTTCGCGGCGACTAGCGCCCCTCTACGCTCGATTCTATCGGCGTCTGACCGCGCTCTTTGCACCCTCCGTCTTGCGTGGAGGCATGTTCTTCGGAGGTCGGCGATCGACTCCGTCCACCAATACACCGGCGATCTTCCATTCCTCGGTTTGACTTCCCTCGGCATGGTCGCATCGCACGCTCGTGTAAGTGTCATAACGAGTCTTTCGCCGCAAGGTTCCTGGGTTTCGCGTAAGTTTCGTTCCCTCTCAAGCGCCTCTTTAAAAACCTCTACATCAAAGTAGGACGTCCTCCATCTGCGGGCGAATGGAGTGGATGCTCCTCCTTCCGCACGCTGCCTTGTATTGTGGACGATACAATAACGTACCGCCAAGTGGTCGCTATGGGTGTAGCCATCATCCACCCTCCAATTGCTAATTAGCCCAGGACTGCTAAATGTTATATCGATAATCGATTCCGCTCCATTTCTATGGTAGGTACTCGTGGTACCCACGTTGGCTAGGTCTACATTGAGCCTAGCCAAGGCCTCCAGAAGAATCTGGCCCCTAGGGTTGGTAAGGCGGCTCCCCCACTCGAGCGCCCAAGCGTTGAAGTCCCCCGCTATTACCAACGGGTTCAGGCCAGTTAGCTCCGTTGTCATCCGATCAAGCATATTGGAAAACTGTTCGATCGACCACCTTGGCGGTGCGTAGCAGCTGCAGAAGAACACTCCATTCACTTTTACAACCACGAAGCCTTCGTTTGTGTTGGACACAACCTCCTGAACCGGGTACTTACCCGTCGTCCATAATGCCGCCATATTAGCCCTGTCCGCAAACCAGTTCCCGTTGCCGGGTGGGATGCGGTATGGGTCGGAAATTATGGCGATATCCGATGCCGACTCGCTAACTGTCTGACACAGCAGTTGCTGGGCTGCCTCACAATGGTTCAGGTTTAGTTGGGTTACCTGCATTACGGTTGGCTCGTTGGTATACCCTTAGCGGCCGGGCACTTGCCCCCCCCCCCATGACGTGCTTATCGTCCGGTTTCCCGGCGCACATCAAGCATTTGGGGGGACCTTTGCAATCCCGCGCCTTGTGGCTAGTGCTGCCACACCTTCTGCACATGTTGCTCCTATCTGGGCCTTTGCATTCCCAGGACATGTGCCCGCTCTCTAGGCATCTGAAACATGCCTTCGGCGGCTGGTGCAGGCTTAGTGGGCATATTGACCATCCCACCTTCACCTTCGCCACTTTCAACGCCGCGTCTGCGTCGACTGCCGCTACCCTCAGGGTTGCCACCTGGGTCCCAAGTGGACCCTTCCTCAGACGTATGTCTGCGGCGGCAACCTCGACCTTGCACTGTTCCTTCAGTGCAGTGGAGATCTCGTCTGCCTCGGTGATCTCATCCAGGTTTTTACACTGGATCGTCACCTGCGAGACGAGGGCGCGCACCTCCACACCCTCACCTAAGGCCTGTTTTGCCAGGTCTCTATACGCCGGGCCCTTAAGCGTTGTCGCTTTTTTAAGCTCCAGGAGCATTTCGCCGGTGCGGGTACGGCGTATACTCCGCACGTCGGCGCCTAGGCCTGCCAGTTTAGCGTCCCCGCGCATCGCTTTCAAGACCTCGGAGTACTTTGACGCCTCGGTCTTAACGATGAGGGCCTCTCCGCGGTTACGCTTGCGGGCCACCTGTCGCTTATCTTTTTCTTTTTTAGTTTTATTTCTTTTTTCCTCACTTTATTCCATGGGGCTTCCCTGCCCCGCCTGGGGTCATCGCTTGTCCCCCTCCTAGCACTGGCATCTGCCTCCGTGCTGGTTATGGCTGTTGTTGTCATTGGAGCCCTGCCGCTTGGGCCCCCTTCGGCGCTTGAGACAACACGCGAGCTGGTTGGCGCGCCTTTCGCGCTGGGCTTAGCGCCGGGGCCTCTCTCTTTGCGAGAAGCCGAAGCTGGTCGCGAGGATGGACCCTCTGACCCCGCCGCCACGTTCGCATAGGTTCGTTTCCCCTTTGGGGCTTCCGACACGATGCGCTTCTTAGAAGCGCCGGGTGCCGTCTCGCCCGGGGACTGCCTAGCCCGCTTGGAGGTCCCCGCCCCCATGGATAGGGTGGACTCTCCGACGGAGACGGATGATTCCGTCTGCGTCTGCTTCGAGGCAATGTCCCTCGCCCTTTCGGTGGCCGCTAGCCGTGCCAACTCTTTGGCACTTTGCTCGGCTAGCAGTTTGGCCTCCAGCTCCTCCCTCTCCTTGCATGCAGCCTGCACTGTCATGCGTAGCCTAAGAAGGCTCAATTTTAGGTCTTTCGCAATGTTGTTGCGCGACGACGTAAAGTCGATGATCGCATCCAACTGCTCCGAGACCTCCATCACCTTAGGAAGGGTTTCCCGCATCCTATCCATGGCCCGGATGAGTCCTGGCCCATCCATGGCCACGCCTAGCTTGGTGCCACCTGCCTCCGATGCCGTAGCACTACCGCAGGTGTCGCTCACGCCCGATCCCACCGTTTTACGCGGTGGGGACCTCGCTAGGCCGCCTTTAGCGAACGGATTCGCTCTCTCTTGTGTCTTTTTCGTTTCCTCCATGTTGTTGGGTCCCCCTCCAGCCGCTATCCAAGCCCACGTGGAGTAGTCGCTATTGTGATCCCATGGTTATCTATGCAAGCAGGGAGGCCATGCGAGGGTTGACACGGCCCTTCATGGGGAACCGTGTTCAGAGCCGGATCAGCGCAAGACAGGTATAGGTCATCTGAGCCTACTCCCACCCGACTGGCGAGGTCGGGCGGTGGAGAATGGAACGTACTGGAGGCCTGCCAGGGTTTTAATGGGACGGAGACAACCTGTGCCGCGGAAACCTCGCCATTTCCTACTCGGTGTCACCCGGCAGTACTGAGGGAGACGACACAGGCGCCAGCCCGAATACAACGGTACCACTCGTGAATCTTTTCGCAGCCAGTTGCCATAATTGGGGTTTTACTGGCATCCACCCCAATGCGTCGTATGACGCTCCCTCCGTAGTTCGTTTAGCCGTTAAGGGGAGCTTAACGTTTCCAAGGTGCACCGCGGGGAGGCGAACTACATTCACACCTCAAGCAAGGGTAGTCTGAGAGGATCGAAGTAGTCTGAGAGGATCGAAATGTACACCTCTCTGCAACTCGCAACTCCCAGCCTGTAAACCTATCGTTTGTAGGAGGTCTCAGGTATCGAAATCATATATTGATGCTGAGCAGCGCCGCCAGCGTTCCAGTATCCCAGATACTTGCTGTACGACGCCGCGCGCAAGGGCTTTGTCTGCGTGCATGCAATAAGATGCCAACGTGAGCACACGCTAGCAAGTCTTGTAGGTTTTTTGCCACATGATCGCCGACCACCTATGGGGGACACTATCAGCTCGGTTTGGTTACGACCTTAGAGGCGTTCAGGCATAATCCAACGAACGTAGCGTTATACCAAAGTCCGGTCGAACTAGTATTGAGCCATTGGTTCGTAGCTGTGATTCATTATATTAACGTCTCTTTAAACTGTACGTCTGCTGTAGACGTTTTAGTTCATTCGAGACGGCATAAGGACCGCAAGCACCTGAGCGCAATAGTGTGCTCCCCATTCCCTCTTTTCCTATTTTATTCGCTCTTTTCCCTTGTATCCCTCATCGAAACCTACAAGACGTTCGATATGACATCATTGACCCTTATTTACAGGCCGATTGCGAGGTCTATGACTGTGGTCAGTAGTCATTACTTTCTTTTTGAAGTTCGACCTCTATTCGCTGGCTTATATTTTATCATACAAGTCCAGCGCCCTCAGGTACTTTAGTACAGATAATTCTGTACTACGGTCGTTATACAATACTTCACGTATTGTGCCTATAACTCCCGTTTCCGCCCTCAATTGTGCCCTAGCAGGGCACTCCACTAATAGATGATTAACATCTAAATCCGCTCCGCACCCTTGGCAGTAGGCCTTACTACCGTTGATACGTGGCCCGTGAGTGAGTCGCGTGTGACCTATCCTCAGCCGAGTCAGAATCTTCTGATCTCGAGGGTAGGGCATGTCTTTCCACTCTTGTGTAGTATTTTTGATACGCCGTAGGAACGCTTCTCGGTTGTTATACCATGATTCCTCCCACGCGCATCGGGAGGTTCGCTTCACCCAGCGGGTAACGTCGCTGTACGGGACAGGTAGGTCCCTCAGCTGAGCATGACGACCCTGGTTTGCCAGTTTATCAGCCGCCTCATTACCAGGTATACCTGCGTGTCCAGGTACCCAGACAAAGGTTACGTTAGTAAACTGTTGCGCCTCTAACAGCCACGGATGTCCCACCTGCCCATGCTCAAGGGCAGATAGACAACTGGCAGAGTCCGAGAAAACAACAGTCTGAGTCCCATTTGACAACTTGCATGCCTGCAAGAGCGCATAGGCCTCAGCTGAGAAGATACCGCAGATGCCGGGTAACCGACCGCAACGGCTTATGGCCCTCCCAGATACCCCGTAACCAACCTCTTCCTCTATTAACGAGCCATCCGTAAACAACAAGTTCAGGCCTTCAAATGTGGAGGCAATTTCCCCATAGGCCGCTTTCGCAACTTCGGGGTTTGCCCTTGCCCCACATAACTGCCGGATGCGCCAATCCACTTTGGGGCGCGTAGAGTCCCATGCCCGTTGCCACAGCCTAGGAAGCTGACACAACGTGGGAAAAACTACTCCCGTTAGGTCTCGCCACCAGTCTTTTGCCCTACAGACGGTAGGTCTGTAACAAAGAGAGGGGTCCCTTTGAAGCAACCTCATGGCTTTGATAGCCAAGTCTTCAGTTACAACATTTGCCAAAGGGACCTTACCACATTCCACCAATAGGGAAGCTATAGGTGAGGTCCGAAAGGCTCCGCTACAAATCCTGTATGCCTCATTGTATTGAGGTGTTAGGATTTTAAGCAGGGATATTCCACCCCTCGTCGGAACCTGCTGCCTTGCCGACACCACGGCGCAGGGCCAAGTGGAGTCCTCTAGGGGGAGAAACGTGTGGTGGTGTGTGGGGTGTCAACAAGTACGATGTTGGTTGGTCGAACGGTACCCTCTGCCTGTGTGTGTTCTCACCGGACGGAATCACTATGTTTGCTGGTTGTCGGCCGCTGTAGGGGTAGGAGAGCCACGGCGCGAGGGGTGCGGGTTGGTTCGTGTGGCAAGGGCGGTGTTCACGCTCTCTTCAGGCGGTGGTTTCCTCAGCTGGTGGTTCCTCCTCCCAGTGGTGGGGGGGGGGGGCCGTGGCGGCGGTGGGAACGACGAGTGTCGTTTTGGCCTTCCTGGCCCGTCTTGGCTGGGCAGGGCGGATGAATCATCAGGGCGCGGGGGTGGGCGGCGGGACCGGTGGAGGGCGCGCGACTCTGTACGTCTGTAACAGCGGGGGGAACATCTGACCCCCACCAAGGTACAGATCTCTTACCGCTTCTACCTCCGGCCTTTGGGATGTGTCGATGCGTGGCCACACTTAGGATCTCGATCCACTCAGTTGGGCTGAGTATAGTGTTGTTTGGCATCTTGCGGAGAGAC
>JAHHFK020001214.1:85000-125000 GCA_024533555.2 Aedes koreicus
CCGAACCGGGGAAGCGTGCGGTATCCTAGCTCGACGTGTAAGGCTTTTGCACTCGGAGCACGGATTTCCCACTCGCACGCTACCCACCCTGGTCGCTGTCGTCGCTCGTTCGCTCGTCGCTCGTTCGCTCGTCGCTCGCCGCTTCGGCCGGGATGGGACGTCTCGCTGTGACGGACCACGCTGCGCAGGTAGGCGCAGTAGCTCGCAGTCACTGGTAGTCACCTCGACACCCCGACCAGGATAGTATGCGTAGGCCCTTCAAAAAACCTTCCTTCGACGTGTATGGCATTTTCACTCGAATTTGGGTTTTGCCTGCGACCACACTACCCCTCCTATAAGTACTTTTTTGGACAAAAGTTGCCCCGTTGGTCCATCCGGCCGGACTAGTGCCATGTGGTAAAGCTCGCTGACGTACACTACGGTCGTCGCTCTTGGCTCTCTACCTAGGGGTTCGAACCTGAGCGTAGTGTATGTTCTAGGGGTCCGCCATGGCAGAGGCCACCGGGTAATTTTTTTCACCCCTCTCAGCCATGCAAACCAGCTAGGCGTGCACTACGGCCTGGTACTCTGCCAGGCCATGGGCCATCGGGTCCGGGACTTGTAATTTTTTTCACCCCTCTCAGCGTGCAGAGCAGCTAGGCGTGCACTACGGTCTGGTTCTCTGCAAGGCCATAGGCCATCGGGTCCGGGACTTGTAATTTTTTTCACCCCTCTCAGCGTGCAGAGCAGCTAGGCGTGCACTACGGTCTGGTTCTCTGCAAGGCCATAGGCCATCGGGTCCGGGACTTGTAAAATTTTTTGCTCGCTGTCGTTCGCCCACCAGCGTTGCAGACCAGCCAAACGTGCACTACGGTCTGGTACTCTGCAAGGCCATAGGCCATCGGGTCCGGGACTTGAAGTATTGCTAGGCGTGCACTACGGTCTGGTTCTCTGCAAGGCCATAGGCCCATCGGGTCCGGGACTTGTAAAATTTTTTGCTCGCTGTCGTTCGCCCACCAGCCTTGCAGAGCAGCTAGGAACGTGCACTACGGTCTGGTTCTCTGCAAGGCCATGGCCCATCGGGTCCGGGACTTGTAAAATTTTTGCTCGCTGTCGTTCGCCCACCAGCGTTGCAGACCAGCCAAACGTGCACTACGGTCTGGTACTCTGCAAGGCCATGGCCCATCGGGTCCGGGACTTGTAAAATTTTTTGCTCGCTGTCGTTCGCCCACCAGCCTTGCAGACCAGCCAAACGTGCACTACGGCCTGGTACTCGGCCAGGCCATGGGCCATCGGGTCCGGGACTTGTACATTTTTTCATCCCTCAGGTGTGGCAGGTGTGGCCTACTTCCAGGCGCACGGGGACTTAAGCAAAATAGAGAAGTCCACACACCACGGCGCGCACATGCATACGCATATGCCACGCCATGGTGGGGACTTCTCTAACTCTGCACTCTCACACGTCTCGACGGACACGCGCGCACATGGGATGCACGCGGCCGGAACCCTCCCGCGGCCGCGGCCGAGCCAGCCAGCCAGCCAGCCAGCCAGCCAGCCAGCCAGCCAGCCGGCCAGCCGGCTCGGCCTTCGCGGCAACCTCCAAGCAAGGGTAGTTTTTTTTTTTTTTTTTTTTTTTTAGACGGGATGGAAAATCTGCAACCAGACACCTGAAGAACTCAGGGTGTGGGGATGAGGGTGCCAACTCCTCGACCCACTAAAAACCCACCCGTGCCTTTAGCCCTGGTCCCTCCCCGGAACCACCTTTCGGTATTACTTCGGGGAGGGGGCTATTGTGCTTGTTAAGCACCCACTATGTCTAACTACTTAGGGCTTTAGTAGTTAGGTGGTCCCTGCGACCTGCCTTTGGTCGTTTCGCCATTTTTGTTGGAGATCAAGGACGATCTGGGAGGCTGCTACGCATACCGCGTCCCAGACGTCCCGGTCTTGACACATCCTCTGGACCAAGTTATCCGGAGTCGTGTCGCGACCGCATACGGCCATCATGCCGGATCTCGCGCCGTCGAAGCGAGGACATGCGAAAAACACATGTTCTGCAGTTTCTTCGACTCCCGCGCACTCACTGCATGCGGAGGACTGTGCATGCCCATATTTATGCAGGTATTGTCTAAAACAGCCGTGGCCAGACAATATCTGCGTTAAGTGGAAGTTCACTTCACCGTGTCGCCTACCGACCCACCCGGTTAATTCCGGGATTAGTCGGTGGGTCCACCGACCTTTGGTGGAGTTGTTCCATTCCCTCTGCCACTTAACCATGGATGCGGCTCTAGTGGTCTTTCGGATACCTCTTGTTCCACGTTGCTCGAAGCACTCTACGTCCTCTTTTATGACGATGCCTATTGGCATCATCCCCGCTAGGACGCAGACCGCGTCGCGTGATACCGTTCGGTATGCACTCACCACTCTTAGGCACATAAGCCTGTGTGTACTCTCGAGCTTATTTGCGTAGCTCTTGGTACTCAAGGCGGTGATCCATGCCGGCCCGCCGTACCTAAGTATGGACAGGGCGACACTGGCCAGGAGTTTACGCTTACTCCCTTGCACCGCCGAGCTATTCGACATCATGCGGGATAATGCCGATATAGCCATAGAGGCTTTCTTGCAAGCGTAATCGACGTGACTGACAAAGGACAGCTTGTCGTCGATCATAACCCCAAGATACCTCAAGAACCTCTTCGATTCTACTGTGCAGTTACCTGCACTAATCGTCGCATGTTGCTCCGATTTTCGATTGTTCACCACCGTGACCTCGGTCTTATGGTGGGCTAGCTCCAATTGCCTGGAGCTCATCCATCTCTCCACAATGCCAATGGAGTGTGAGGCCGTTAACTCGACCTCCTCGATGGATTCACCACATATCTCCAGGGTGATGTCGTCTGCGAACCCGACGATCTTTACCCCGCTCGGGAACTCAAGCCGCAGTACCTCGTCGTACATCGTGTTCCATAACACCGGACCCAGGATCGAACCGTGGGGGGCGCCGGGGGTGATCTGCACATTCTGGCCTGCCTCTGTATTATATACCAGTACGCGATTCTGGAAGTAGCTTCCGAGAATCTTGTACAGGTACCCAGGAACCTGAAGGCGTTGGAGCGAGTCGGCGATAGCCGCCCAACTGGCGCTATTGAACGCATTCCTCACGTCAAGGGTGACCACCGCACAGTATCGTACTCCTCGCCTCTTGCGCTGGATTGCCACCTCGGCCGTCTTGGTGACGGACAGGATGGCATCCACCGTCGACTTCCCTTTACGGAAGCCAAACTGATTACTTGACAGACCGCGTATACCCTCCGTGTATGTTGTCAGTCTGTTGAGGATTACCCTCTCGAGCACCTTACCCGCTGTATCCAACAGACATATTGGTCTATATGCCGATGGATCTCCTGGTGGCTTCCCTGTCTTTGGTAGCAACACAAGGGTCTGAATTTTCCAGGCGTCCGGGAAGACGCCCTCGTCCAGACACTTTTGCATCACCACCCTGAACATTTCGGGATCCAGCAAGATAGCCGTCTTGATGGCCAGGTTCGGAATACCATCCGGTCCCGGCGCTTTGTTCACCTTTAGCGACTTTGCTATCGCAATGAGTTCATCATTCGTCACCGTCGCCTCGTCGCCGACCCCCGTTGTGCCGTTGTCGGTGCCCACGTGGTCACGGGTGTTCGGCTGAGCCGTCCACCCTTCCGTCGCTATGACAGCGTTAAGGTCTGGGATACTGGAACGCTGGTCATGGGACACGTCTACGGCGGCGGGGGGCCATGGACTTGGGTCGTGGCTCGGAAAGAGTCCCCCAACGATCACCTGCAGCAGCTCTGGTGAACGCTCGGTTGGAGCCGCCGATCCTCTGGTTTTGGCCATTACAACCCGGTAGGCGTCACCCCACGGATTCGTATTGGCCTTCTGACACAGACCCTCGAAGCAGGCTCGCTTGCTGGCCTTTATCTCCCTCTTTAGTGCGGCCTTCGCGGCGACTAGCGCCCCTCTACGCTCGATTCTATCGGCGTCTGACCGCGCTCTTTGCACCCTCCGTCTTGCGTGGAGGCATGTTCTTCGGAGGTCGGCGATCGACTCCGTCCACCAATACACCGGCGATCTTCCATTCCTCGGTTTGACTTCCCTCGGCATGGTCGCATCGCACGCTCGTGTAAGTGTCATAACGAGTCTTTCGCCGCAAGGTTCCCTGGGTTTCGCGTAAGTTTCGTTCCCTCTCAAGCGCCTCTTTAAAAACCTCTACATCAAAGTAGGACGTCCTCCATCTGCGGGCGAATGGAGTGGATGCTCCTCCTTCCGCACGCTGCCTTGTATTGTGGACGATACAATAACGTACCGCCAAGTGGTCGCTATGGGTGTAGCCATCATCCACCCTCCAATTGCTAATTAGCCCAGGACTGCTAAATGTTATATCGATAATCGATTCCGCTCCGTTTCTATGGTAGGTACTCTTGGTACCCACGTTGGCTAGGTCTACATTGAGCCTAGCCAAGGCCTCCAGAAGAATCTGGCCCCTAGGGTTGGTAAGGCGGCTCCCCCACTCGAGCGCCCAAGCGTTGAAGTCCCCCGCTATTACCAACGGGTTCAGGCCAGTTAGCTCCGTTGTCATCCGATCGAGCATATTGGAAAACTGTTCGATCGACCACCTTGGCGGTGCGTAGCAGCTGCAGAAGAACACTCCATTCACTTTTACAACCACGAAGCCTTCGTTTGTGTTGGACACAACCTCCTGAACCGGGTACTTGCCCGTCGTCCATAATGCCGCCATATTAGACCTGTCCGCAAACCAGTTCCCGTTGCCGGATGGGATGCGGTATGGGTCGGAAATTATGGCGATATCCGATGCCGACTCGCTAACTGTCTGACACAGCAGTTGCTGGGCTGCCTCACAATGGTTCAGGTTTAGTTGGGTTACCTGCATTACGGTTGGCTCGTTGGTATACCCTTAGCGGCCGGGCACTTGCCCCCCCCCCATGACGTGCTTATCGTCCGGTTTCCCGGCGCACATCAAGCATTTGGGGGGACCTTTGCAATCCCGCGCCTTGTGGCTAGTGCTGCCACACCTTCTGCACATGTTGCTCCTATCTGGGCCTTTGCATTCCCAGGACATGTGCCCGCTCTCTAGGCATCTGAAACATGCCTTCGGCGGCTGGTGCAGGCTTAGTGGGCATATTGACCATCCCACCTTCACCTTCGCCACTTTCAACGCCGCGTCTGCGTCGACTGCCGCTACCCTCAGGGTTGCCACCTGGGTCCCAAGTGGACCCTTCCTCAGACGTATGTCTGCGGCGGCAACCTCGACCTTGCACTGTTCCTTCAGTGCAGTGGAGATCTCGTCTGCCTCGGTGATCTCATTCTGGTTTTTACACTGGATCGTCACCTGCGAGACGAGGGCGCGCACCTTCACACCCTCATCTAAGGCCTGTTTTGCCAGGTCTCTATACGCCGGGCCCTTAAGCGTTGTCGCTTTTTTAAGCTCCAGGAGCATTTCGCCGGTGCGGGTACGGCGTATACTCCGCACGTCGGCGCCTAGGCCTGCCAGTATAGCGTCCCCGCGCATCGCTTTCAAGACCTCGGAGTACTTTGACGCCTCGGTCTAGACGATGAGGGCCTCTCCGCGGTTACGCTTGCGGGCCACCTGTCGCTTATCTTTTTCTTTTTTGGTTTTATTCCTCTTTTTTCTCACTTTATTCCATGGGGCTTCCCTGCCCCGCATGGGGTCATCGCTTGTCCCCCTCCTAGCACTGGCATCTGCCTCCGTGCTGGTTATGGCTGTTGTTGTCGTTGGGGCCCTGCCGCTCGGGCCCCCTTCGGCGCTTGAGACAACACGTGAGCTGGTCGACGCGCCTTTCGCGCTGGGCTTAGCGCCTAGGCCTCTCTCTTTGCGAGAAGCCGAAGCTGGTCGCGAGGATAGACCCTCTGACCCCGCCGCCACGTTCGCATAGGTTCGTTTCCCCTTTGGGGCTTCCGACACGATGCGCTTCTTAGAAGCGCCGGGTGCCGTCTCGCCCGGGGACTGCCTAGCCCGCTTGGAGGTCCCCGCCCCCATGGATAGGGTGGACTCCGACGGAGACGGATGATTCCGTCTGCGTCTGCTTCGAGGCAATGTCCCTCGCCCTTTTGGTGGTCGCTAGCCGTGCCAACTCTTTGGCACTTTGCTCGGCTAGCAGTCTGGCCTCCAGCTCCTCCCTCTCCTTGCATGCAGCCTGCACTGTCATGCGTAGCCTAAGAAGGCTAAACTTTAGGTCTTTCGCAATGTTGTTGCGCGACGACGTAAAGTCGATGATCGCATCCAACTGCTCCGAGACCTCCATCACCTTAGGAAGGGTTTCCCGCATCCTATCCATGGCCCGGATGAGTCCTGGCCCATCCATGGCCCCGCCTAGCTTGGTGCCACCTGCCTCCGATGCCGTAGCACTACCGCAGGTGTCGCTCACGCCCGATCCCACCGTTCTTCGCGGTGGGGACCTCACTAGGCCGCCTTTAGCGAACGGATTCGCTCTCTCTTGGGTCTTTTTTTGTTTCCTCCGTGTTGTTGGGTCCCTCTCCAGCCGCTATCCAAGCCCACGTGGAGTAGTCGCTATTGTGATCCCATGGTTATGTATGCAGGCAGGGAGGCCATGCGAGGGTTGACACGGCCCTTCATGGGGAACCGTGTTCAGAGCCGCATCAGCGCAAGACAGGTATAGGTCATCTGAGCCTACTCCCGCCCGACTGGCGAGGTCGGGCGGTGGAGAATGGAACGTACTGGAGGCCTGCCAGGGTTTTAATGGGACGGAGACGACCTGTGCCGCGGGAACCTCGCCATTTCCTGCTCGGTGTCACCCGGCAGTACTGAGGGAGACGACACAGGCGCCAGCCCGAATACAACGGTACCACTCGTGAATCTTTTCGCAGCCAGTTGCCATAATTGGGGTTTTACTTGCATTCACCCCAATGCGTCGTATGACGCTCCCTCCGTAGTTCGTTTAGCCGTTAAGGGAAGCTTAACGTTTCCAAGGTGCACCGCGGGGAGGCGAACTACATTCACACCTGCGATAAATTTGTTTCGAGCTATTTTTGCTTACCAGTCGCTTGCACACACTTGCATGGCTTCATTTGTACCATAAAACGCTTTGTGGATCAAAATGGACAAAATTGCCTTTTCTGAATCATGCGGATTTCTCAAAATATAATTGCAAAACTGCAATTGCATTTTTTGCCACCTTCTCAACTTTTGGGTGTATGTTCAATCTTCAGTCCGTACAATCTCGAGTTGAAGACGGTGTAAATGCCTATTTTTATCGTAGTATCACGTGCCGCCAAACACTCAGGCTGCCCTGCACCCCAAAAAACTGATAAGAACATTTCAATCGCGAACCATGTTCCCTCCGTAAACACTGGATCCTTTCACACTTACAAGCACGTTGGACATTTTAGCGCCAACATTTGATTAGGGCGAATCTGCTTTTGTAAACAAACACTTTGTCTGCTAATTTATCGGAAGTTGAATACAATTCCTTCAAATTGAATATATCAGCGGATAGAAATAAAGCTGATCTTCCTTAAAGAATGCTTAATTTGAATGTGTGACATTTTGTTCAATAGCAAATGACTATGAAAGCCAATCTAATGTTGGCGCTGATTTAACAAACAAAATATCATTAACAGTAAATTCGAGCCGAACTGCAGTTTCTATAAATTTTCGTGGAGAACCAATAGCAGAAGAAGAACCGGAGCCTCACACACCAATAGCATAGGGTTTCGTGGTTCTATAGACTGAATAGAATATAGTAGAAATTTATTAATTCGATGACATCAATTTCTTCACACCAACAAGCAGTCCTACGTCAACTTTGCAGTTATGTCGCTGACATAACTTACCCTTTCGTTTTTTAACAAAAAAATTGCATTTATCAAAATTTACCTTTATATTAGCATTAGCTATCCTGTCTAATACTAATAAAAACTTGCTTTTACATTCTTCTAAGGTTTTTCCTGCAATCAAAACATCATCTAGGTAGCATGATACATTTGCAATCCCTTCCAATACCTTATCCATTACTTGCTGAAAAATTGACGCACTAGAAGACGCCCCTTGCGGTAATTTGTTATACTTGTACAAACCCCTCATGGTGTTAATAACCACAAATCTCTTGGACCGCTCCGTTAATTCCAACTGTGTGTATGCGCCTTCTAAATCAAGAGCGCAAAAAATCTTGCATCCAGCTATATTTGCAAAAATGTCTTGCACTGTAGGTAATGGATAAGTATTAGGAATGATTGACCTGTTAATTGATACTTTGCAATCAATGACCAATCGAATGTCGTTATTTTTCTTCATAACTATAATAATTGGTGATGCCCATTCACTGGTATCAATTTTTGTAATGACTTTTTCTTTTTCTAATTTATCCAAATAATCTGCTACTCTATCCTTCAATCGATATGGCACATCGTAGGCTTTTTTAAAAATCGGAATTTCATCCTTCATGACCAATTCTGCTTTAAATATTTTGATAGGCAATGAAAAATCCTTTTGAAACACCTTGTCATATTTTTCTTTTATTTTATCGACCGCTACTTCGCCGGACTTGTCAATCAAATTGTTTATAGTCAATGAACTTGCGAAAAATTGTCTCCAATTTGGATAAAACACATCCAACCAAGTACGGCCCAAAAGCGGATAAAATTCGTTGTCGTTCTTTCCTATTAAATTTAACCAAAACCGTTGCTTCTCCCTCAATTTTAAGCTTATCTCCATTCACAACTATAAGTTGTTTGTTGTAAATTCGCAAAGGATTGTCAAATTTCGACATATATTGCATTTTACTTATCACAGACACAGACGAGCCACAATCCACCTCCATTTCTAAGTTTTTATTTTCAATGTTCACTTGTACCAAGCAAGGATTACTAATTTTATTTATCGATGACACCATCATACATTGCAAATTACCTGTATAACTTTCATCGTTGTCCGATTCTTGAGTTCACATCCTTTCTAGCAACTCCGAGATGTGCCTGTCCGCCGATGGACCGGGCTTATATGAGTCAACTAGATTCATGGTGTCACGTTGCAAGTTCTTCAGCTTGAAGCACTTCTTCCGAATATGCCCTTTGACTCCGCAAAAATTGCAAATCATTTGCGAGTAGTCGGGTCGCTGCCATTGCCGATGACCATCAAACCGTCTTTACTGCGATCGGAAGTTTCCCATTCCGGCTCCTCGTCCAGCTCTGTCCGTTTGCTGCATCGGCCTATACCCTAAACGGCTTTTCACTAACCCTCTACTAGTGCTGGCCCATTCATTAACCTCAGGCTTCCGATTTTTCTTGGCCAAATCATACACTTTTGCCAATTTCGCTCCATATTCACCAAAGTAGCGAGCTGGCTCATTATCCACAGCCGCCACCATGTTCGGAATTTCATTTCCAGGATTTTCGGCAGCCCCAGCATTGGTGCGAGCTACCTCCCAAGTTCTAAGTAATTTTTCCGCATTAGCCAAAGTCAATTTATCCTCGCTCAAAAGCCTTTGCCTGAGATTTTTGTCATTAAGACCCGCAATAATACGATCTAGTATTGCTATCTCCTTGAAATTAGCAAACCCACAAAACTCGGCTTGCAATTTCAAACTCAAAACAAAATCTTCTGTTGTTTCGCCTGCGTGCTGAGCCCTGGTACTGAACTTGTATCTTTGTACTAGATCCGGGTCTGTTTTGTCAAGGCGACTTTTGAGCTTGAATACAATATCATCCAGCGCAGCCTCCTCAAAATTACCGGCCGGATATAAAAGCTTGATTTCAGAGAAAATTACGGGGCCGCTCATGGTTACAAAATACGCTAATTTGTCATCTTCCTTCACCTTGTTCACATTGGAAAAGTATTTCAGCCGTGTGAACCAGTCGGTGAAAGAAGTACCCCTACGATAGGGTTCTAGCATGAAAGCCATATTGGATGAGGCCATTTACTTACTCAACCGCAAAATAAAGATGGCAAAAGTATGAACTAATTTCAATATAAAGAAGCCCAAATACAATAAAATCAAAAGAAATTTAATGATGTTGTTGAGTTTTAAATGGTGCAAATAAAATAAATCAAATGGTCGATGTTGGTTGAAGAATAAAATATAAAAACGAAAAAAAACGCAACACAAAAGAAGACAATTATTCACTGTTCGAAAATGGTAGTAAAATCTACACACCGCAATAGAAAGCATGAAAGAAAAGGAAAATGACTCACCGCACTACGCTGACTGTTACCACACACCGTGTGACAAAGGTCTTCCTAGAATTCCAAGATTCCAACGCCAGAAACAGATTGCCGATTCGTCTTCGATAAATTTACTTCCGGAGTCCGTAACCAATCCACCTCTTCAACAAGAAAACGCTCGTCGATCGGTCACGTAGTTTCGAACCACTATCCGTAGAATTTATCGGACTAAAAACGAAATCTTTTTCCTCGTTATGTCTTTTAATTGCACTGCAGTTGATTTCCTATTTCTTTCTTGTTTTAAAAAGAAAAGAAACTTTTGTTAACAAAATTTAAAATAATTGTTTTTGAACTGCCCTATACAAAACAAAGCACATTAAAAGCGAAAAGGCCTGTTCGCTATTATGAGCAAAACCACTCCGATTATGTGAAACAAAATAGAGAAATCTCAAGCAGAAATGATTTCTCTATAAGGTATTACTTGCTGTCGCATCACTAGGTTAGTGAAATTTTAACTTACGCTTTCGGTATCGTTGGCATAAAAAGGCAAGCTGCTGCTCCGAATCGTTGAGATGAGTGGTACGGCGTATAATTTATCGTCGGAGGTGTAGTCACTGCAGCGAATGCCGTGGGAAACATTTCCTCCCGCTCTTACACTATTACCCGCTACACGGTCGGTCTCGCCTTTTATTGCAAATAAAAACCGAATTTAATGTTTTAAAATAACACGCGAATGATCACTTTTTATACTAGTCGCCACTTTTATGTACGCCCTAGGTAGAAATACCATGATATGTTTTTTAAAGAACCGCACTGGTTACTACTTCAGAATATACTGCACGTCTGTGTATTTCGTTTCCTTCTCGAGCCCTTCGGCTCAACCGATCGGAGCATCGATTACGACGACTGTCAACTGACGTTTACAGTCGAGGTCGCAAGATAATGGATGCGCAGTTAAGACACAACAGTCATCTGGTGAAATTCTGTCATTACACCTTTTTGTACAATGCACGAAATAAATGTTGTGAAGACCAACCTATCACTGCTTTTCTTCAATCGTACTCATACATGTTGGTTATGCTGCTTGGGTGGGCTGGAATCATTGATTTATCCCAAAATAAAAATTAGAGCGCTATCGAGAGTTATAAGTTCAAACTCATTAATCAACTAACTTCTAACGAGTCACCATGGCTTAGTGAGATCAACCACGGATTCAATAACAACACTTCCCAAAAATACAGGTTCGAACCTCATTTCAGAAATATTAAAAAAATTCGGAACAACTTCTCGTGGTTTTCACTTTTTTTTTTTTCAATTACATACTGAGTCGATATAGAAGTTCTGTCAGTCAATCATATAACCATGCATTCTTATTGATAACAAAATATTCGTAGCATTTTGTATTGTTTTCGTACAATGAACGAGTGTTCTTTCTGTGTCAACTTATGCTTCGTGCTTTAAACAGTTATGTAAAGTTATGTAAGTTGTGGCATTGAATACGAAGGTAGTTTCTTGAAAAGTACAAATCAATTTCGGTGTGGAAAACAACGAATAGATTTGTTAGTTCTACATTCAATTTTGTAATAAAAACGAAGTTTAATTTTCAGTGTGGGCGAGCGGGTCGCGAGGAAAAGTACATTTTCAGTAAAAACTGTTTACAAACTCCGTGGTTGTCGTATACAGAAATCCAACATGACTGTAAAATGAATATTTTGACACATTGAAGTACCCGTTAGATTTCAGCAAGGTTCCTATTTAATGGGATTCGATTTTAAAACTAGAGGAAAATCGAGAGTTTTTAAAATCTATTTGTTTTTTCATTCCAGATCAAGTCTAGAATAGTTTAATCTTGTTGCCAAAATCGGACGGGTATTGTAAAATACTTTGGGTGAGAGCAGAAAAGTTAATCCACCCGTCGTTCAGGTGGATTGTCACAAAGTGAGGGCTCGATTCCCGCTCCAGCCGACGGAACTCGATAATGTTCCTACTATATGGGTCCACCGGGCATTGTGTTGTCCGTTGTACAATGTTAAGTGTTCAGTTTGTGCAGCAACTGGTTGAAGACGGTGTAATTTTCTCTCTCTTTCCTTGACCCAATCTCAGATGGAATCTTAGTATGTACCATGAAAGGCGATGTCAAACACGAAATTCATACATGCTTGCAAAAGTTTAACGATCTCAAAGTAAAATGGCAAACATTGGACAAGAACGACGAAAAAAACATGTGCATAGCTCGTCTGCTCCATTTGGGGGCCCGTATGGTAGTGATTTTAACGTCAGCAAGAGGTTCACCAAACCTACACAGCAACTTGCAAAATATGCTGGTAGAAGTGGTGGAATTTCTGGAGCCAGAGTTGAACAAACCACAGCAAAACGAGACTGAGAGTAGACGTACAACACCTGAAGATAATGAACAAGTAGGAAACACGTTGACAGTAATTCAAACGAACCCCAATGGAGCTGATAAAACACCGACCAGGGTAACTGTTTTAGACCAAGAAGACCTTGATTGGATTCACTCTCTGCAGGCCAGAATAGTGGACCTTGAATTCGAGCTTCAACGCAGGAAAGGCATAGAAGTGGGGACTTAAACCTCCACTGAAATCCATGTACATCAAGAACAACATAGACTAGGCTACAATAATCCCGATCATTATTTTCCCTGGTCCCTTCCCCATCACCAACCTTCGATCCCATCGCTAGGTGATCTCCACCGGTCTCATGGAGAAAACTCTTTTGACAATCGATTTAGTAACCCTCACAACAATTCTCCCGTCCCTAGTACTTTTCCAATTTCCTCTCATAACACCCACGTCAAAAGACCAACAATAGGTTCTCTTCCCCAACAGCAATCCTATCCAACACAAACCTTTCATCAACCCGTTCAGCAACCCATTCCTAGTCGAGCACAATATCCTTCCTTTCCCAATCCTTACCCTCAAAACCATTACTCAGTACCGTATCAAACGCGCCATACTTTGCCCGTTTCCAAGTAGATTATAGAAAAGTACAGTGGGATGGCCAAGGTCTGAAATTAAATGAGTTCCTGGAGCACGTCCAAGCTTTATCTCAAGCGGAGCGTGTATCAGATAGAGAGTTGTTCGAGTCTGCGGTACACTTGTTTGCCGGGTCGGCTTTAAAATGGTACATGACCCAACGTTCCATTGAGCGGTTGATGAACTGGCAGCATCTCGTTTTCGAACTTCGTAGAACGTATATGCATCCCGACTTGGACGCTCTGATCAAGATGAAAATCTATCAGCGGCGCCAACAGAAGCACGAGTCGTTCCACGAGTTCTATTTTGAGCATGATGCATGATGCATGATATGTACTACCACCCATTGTAGCACGGAAACTAAGTCCGACAGCAATGGGCTCTCCCCTCTGTTAGACTTGATCAAGCTTTAATAAACACTGATTATCCTAATCATGCCGTTGTATGAAGGGCCAAAAAGGGGTTGGGTGGATCGATATGCAACATCACTTATACGTATCCACAGGGATATAAAGAATCTCCTTCCAACAACAAGATTTAACAATTGGTCAAAAGAGCAAGCTATCTAACATGAGGATGCCCCAATGGGCGGGAAGAAGAGCCCGCCCTCTATTCACAAACTGTTAGCAATGGGGAGTTGGCATTCCCACTCTCCCCATCCAGAGTGCTTCAATCGGGTGCCCTGATGGTCCCTCCCATTCCCATGAAATATTTATATAATAGTGTATATATGTATATGTAAATGAAAAATACTATAAGCAATCGTATCTATTATATATGATATTCATTCGGTTGATCCTGAAATGCAAGAAATGTTGTAAAGTGTTAAAGTGGCGCTTAAGCACGTTTTCGTTCGTTTTCAGCGATAGCAGCAATTCACCAAAATCTTGATTTGAGGTATATTGAAAAAGTTTGTTAAATCTATTGAAATTTTACAAAACTAACATTTATACATTTTAATTTACTGTTGCCATGGTCACAATTTGCTACTTGATGCTGATTTTATAACAGCAATCCGCTTTTATGTTTGCTGATTTAATAGTTATTGCTACCGAGTTAGGAATGGGAAGATTTAACTGGAAGGGAGTTTAAGATAAATGGGCAAAAAAAAACAATAAGTAATGTTTATATCATCTATGAAGAAAAATTAATAAAATAATATTACCAAATATAATAATATTGTATGTTATGATGAAGTAATGACAAAGATTGAATGTAAAATCAAACACTAGCCAAATGGCACACAGCGCTGCATGAATCAGCTCAGCTCAGAATTGGTAAAAAGTCCATTTGCAAACCGGAAATGAAAAATACATTCAGCAATAAGTGCAAAAGCCTACCACAGATTCCGTAATTTTCAAAAGCCTACCACAGCTGTAATTTTCTGCGTTATATACTGGACATATATGGAATGCTAGATGTCATAAATTGAAGGGATATTTCGTGTTTAAGCCAGATACCGCCTAAATCAGGTTTTTTGTATGAAAATGTGAAGGGTATGATATGATGGAAATAATACGATGTTGTAAAGAAATACTACATAATGTACATATAATAATGAAATGCCGCTATTTGCCTCTTCCGCTGCGATGTTAGATGATTGAAACTCTAAAATAGCGAAAATTCCAACGTGATATAATGAAATAAAATTGATCACCTGGCCTCCTAGCAAAATAACAAAGAAAATTTAGGCAAATAAATTTCATTTGAGTATGATTACTGCCCAAAAACGGAAACTCAGTAAATCCAAAACGAATTTTTTTTTTGTAGAATTTGTCGTATATATTCCTCTCTCTAAAAAAAAAAGGTAAAAACCATCTTATCTTTTCAAATACATAACGTGAGTTAGGTGGGCCAAAACTTACAACGATGCAAATGCAAAGCTGAAAATAGCATAAAAAATATTGTGAAGGGATGTTATAATATAAAATGATAATAACAATTATATTTGTAATGTCTGCATGTCTGCTGATCCTGCTGCAATTGTAGACGGACTTGCATTATCATAGCCACGGGGAAAGAAAACAATTCAAACCCATTTCACAATACCCGGGAATTCTATGGATATACCGTATAAAGAATACTTCCATTTTTCGATGCAGTGTAAGATTTCAGCATGCTACTTAACCGGGGTCACGCTGCCTACCTCGCCTTGGTGCGGCTGCCACCTAATGTATAGTTGACGCGATACTGCGTTTCTTACTCAACCGCTGGATGCCAGGACAGACGCTGTTTGAGATGCACCTCCTTGGTAGACAGAGGCTCGGAACGCACCTCCTCAATCTAGCTGAAGTCAGAAGGACAACAGTGCCCAGGCTGCACTACCAGCTAAGTACGCAACCCTTAGCTGGCGGTCTTTGTCATCTCTTGACCCGTGGAAGCATGAGGTAGGAACTTGTGAGGACCATAGCTATGTTGCTAGGACGCACGCTCCATCCCAGCTATCTACTCACCATTTTGCAGCCCGTTCCACGAGTTCTATTTTGAGATGGAAAAACTGTTTCGGACAACAGATTCCAGACTCCGAGAAGATGCAAATTTTTCAACAAAACATGCGAATTGACTACAAGCGGCAGATGCCTTTTCTCCCTATCGCTGATCTGGAGACTCTCTTAGCGGCAGGCCAAAAACTCGATTCCTTAAATTTCTCTGCCTACAACAAAGTTGGACAAAACCGTCCAAGCCATTAGCTATAAATAAACCAGTGTAAAGAAGAAGCAAAGAGAGGCTACCAAGCCAGCCTGATTCCCATGGATCCAATCAGATAGCGAGTGTAAGTGCGTCTTCACAATTCACCCAAGGTAGAAGCAACCGTCCATCCAACCCTCCAACAAACCCTACCCTCAAGCAGAATCCCACCAATAATCCACACCCCGAGCCTTCGAATACTCAAACGCGGAATGCCTCCAAAGATTCTTCGTATATTCCTCAGGAAGGATCAATCAGTCAACATCGACCAGCGCTCACCTTAGAAGATGTGGTGAATAATCACACTCCACCACCGAATAATACCTGCTTTAATTGTGGTAGATTTGGTCACCATCATGTTATGTGTAGACAACCCCGTGGAACTTTTGGTAATACCTGTGGTCTTAGAGGGTTTCCAACTGATTTCTGCCCGTACTGCGTAAAAAACGGGTCAACTGCGAACAAAAACTGCCGTCCGCAAGGGCCTCAAGCGTAATTTTAAATAAATTTACTAGTGAACAAACTCCACCACCTTTTTGGGAGTCTGTTCAATCCAATCAATACTCGGATGCAGCCAAAATATTTCAAATTACGTACCCATACGAGCATGATAATCGTCCGTACGTAGAAGTTAAAATTTATGGTTTCCACATACACGCTCTGCTCGATAGTGGAAGCAATTATACGGTAATCAGTGAGAAAATCTTTTCAAAGCTTAATTGCAAATGCTAACACAAACCACCCCAAAATATTTCACTGCAATCTGCCAGTGGAGACCATCTACAGCTTCTCGGCCAAGCCCAGCTTCCGTTTTCTGTTGGAGAAAAAATAAGAATTTTCCCGACGTTGGTGGTCAGCAATCTCACTATCGATTGCATATGCGGAATGGACTTTTGGGGAAAATTCAATATCCAACCCACCTGAAAGAGGAATGGAAAGGTCAGCCACCCATCTGACAGTTTCCCTATTGCATGTCACCAAAAACCAAAGAGTTGGTGGCCGTCGAACTGCAACGGCTGTTGGATATAGGGGTTATCGGGAGGAGCAATTCAGATTGGTCTCTCAACTGTGTTCCGGTGATCAAACCAAATAAGGTAAGGTTGTGCTTAGACGCGCGCAAGATCAATGAGCGAACTGTGCGTGATGCATACCCTTTGCCCCATCCTGGACGCATTCTGGGACAACTTCCGAAAGCAAACTTCCTCTCAACCATAGACCTATCCGAAGCCTTTCTTCAGGTTCCTCTTGATCCACCCTCGAGGAAGTACACTGCGTTCAGTCTGCAGGGCAAAGGGTTGTTTCAGTACACCAGAATGCCATTCGGCCTTATCAACAGTCCGGCTACCCTGGCTAGACTGATGGATGTCGTGCTCGGTCATGGTGTACTGGAACCGTACGTTTTTGTGTACTTCAACGATATTGTCGTGGTCACAGAAACGTTCGTACATCACGTACAGCTCCTTACTGAAATTGCACGTCGGCTAGGCCAAGCAAACCTTAGCATCAATCTGTAGAAGTCTCGTTTCGTAGCCTCTGAGGTCTCATTCCTAGGATATCTGTTGAGCACTAGTGGTCTGAGGACGAATCCAGACAAAATACGCCCAATCGTAGAATATGAAAGGCCCACAACAATCACGAAGCTCCGGAGATTCCTAGGAATGGTGTACTATTACCGAAGGTTCATAGCACATTTCAGTGGAGTGACTGCTCCTTTGAGTGATCTCCTTAAAACAAAATCCAAAGTGATTCAATGAAACGAATGTGCCGTGGAAGCTTTCTGCAAAATAAAGGAACTTCTGATTTCATCTCCCATATTAGGAAGCCCAGATTTTACGAAAGGGTTCGTAATTCAAACCGACGCAAGTGACATTGCGGTTGCTGGAATTCTGACCCAGCAACAGGGGGATATCGAACAAGTCATAGCGTACTTTTCACACAAATTTACAACGCCGCAAAAGAATTACCACGCTGCAGAGAAGGAAGCCCTGGCTGCAATCAAAGCCATTGATGCCTTTCGTGGTTATATCGATGGTTATCATTTCACTCTGGTTACTGATTCTTCTGCGCTGACTCATATTTTAAAAACCAAGTGGAAGGTTGGTTCGAGGTGCAGCCGATGGTCATTGGACCTCCAACAGTTTGATATGACCGTAGTTCATCGCAAGGGCAAAGAAAACATTGTCGCTGATGCGTTGTCTAGGAACCTGGTGGCCGCAGTCAATTCCTCGGACTCGTCTTGGCACTCTGTCATGGTCAACAAGGTCTTGAGTCAGCCAGATGACTACGTTGACTTTAAAGTTGAAAATGGTCGTCTTCTTAAATTTGTTTCGTCCCGCGATCACCCTTGTGATTCCCACTTTGAGTGGAAAATAGTTCCTCAAGTGTCGGAGATTCCCGGCATTCTAAACGACTGCCACGATTTTCATCTCCATCCGGGCTACGAAAAAACGCTGGCTCGAATACGTCAACGGTACTATTGGCCGAAGATAGCAGGAGAAATTCGTAGCTACGTTCAACGCTGTAGCATATGTAGAGAGGTAAAACCTACATCGAGACCAGTAGCCCCAGAAATGGGCAATATGAGAATCGCGAATCGTCCGTGGCAAATCATTTCCGTCGATTACGTCGGTCCACTTCCTCGTAGCCGTCGAGGTAATCAGCACATTCTAGTTGTTTCAGACTATTTTTCAAAATGGGTACTCATCCAGCCAGTCCGAAGTATTAGCAGTTCGAATCTCTGTTCCATATTAAAAGAGCACTGGATCCTCAGAAACTCGGCACCCGAAGTTATCGTAACCGATAATGGCAGTAGTTTTGTGTCCAGGGAGTTCAAAGAATTGCTGAACCAGTTCAAGATCACACATTGGCTCAATTCCAGGTACCATTCCCAGGCAAATCCTGTGGAAAGAGTCAACCGTACGATAAACGCAGCTATTCGTATGTACGTCAAAGAGGACCAGCGTCTCTGGGACACTCGAACCGCGGAAATTGAAATGCTCCTTAACACTAGTGTGCATGCTTCGACCGGCTTCACACCCTATTTTATCACACATGGGCATGAGCTTTCGAAGACGGGAGCAGACCACAGACTAACACGACATGAAGAAAAACTCACTACGGAAGAACAAAATGAAATAGGGAAGAAAATGTTCACCAAGATCTACGAATTGGTCTCTAAGAACCTGGAAAAAGCACATCTTACATCTCTTAAACACTACAACTTACGTCATCGTCAGTTTGCTAAATCATTGGCTGAAGGTCAACTTGTCTATCGGAAAAACATGAAAAACTCTTCGCTCAGTCTGCATTGTGCTCTCATGCCGTGCGGTTCTATTTTCTATTTGCCGAAGGAAGTGCTATTGCTACCTAACGCTACACCAAATCTTAAACAGCACTTTTCAGAGCTAAATAATACCTACAATTTTTAGATTTCCTCTTATTCCTTTTCGATCCTTGTTAGGCCCTTCGGGTAACCCGGCTTGGATATCGCATTGAAAAATTCCTCTTCGGTCTCTCGGATTCTGCTTGGACGTCGATTTGGAGCAAATTACTCTGCCACTATGGCAAATAAGCGCAAACGAAAAGGGCAATCTATTGATTCGCCTGAAAATCAAATTAATGTGAGTAATCAATTTGATATGCTCACAGATGATGAGAGTGATCCATCATCTAATCAAAATTTGAAAAAACTTTCTCGATTGAGAAAGGAAAAAGTTCCCCCTATTGTGGTGACAATTTCGGATTTCCATGCTTTTCGTAAGGAAATCTTAACATTTGTTGAAGGTGTGAAATATTCCCTTCAAATTTCCAGAAGAGGTGAATGCCGTTTGCATGCAGAAACCTTGGACGGATTCAAACGTCTTCTTGAGTATCTTATTCAGAAGAACCACAATTTCTTCACTTACGACACCAAAGCTGAGCGTCTTTTCAAGGTTGTCTTGAAAGGACTGCCCAGTGGTGAATTTCTCGATGAAATAAAAAACGAGTTAAAAAAATTACTTGGAATTAGCCCAGTCCAAGCAATTAAGATGAAAATGAAATCCCGGCCTGGCGATTCTCGCAAAGGGATTTCAAACGATCTCTACTTAGTTCACTTCAAGTCAAGTGAACTTAATAACTTTAAGGGTTTAGAAAAAGCAAGCCTTTTGCTCCATGTCCGAGTGAAGTGGGAACATTTCAGGAAGACTGGAGCAAATTTTCAAAGCTCACCCAGTGCCGTAAGTGCCAGGGATGGGGTCACGGAACAAAGCATTGCCATATGATTGGTAAATGCATGAATTGTGGGGATTCCTCGCACGCTAAGGACGACTGTCCTGTGAAGGAAGATCCTCAAAAATTCAAATGCTCAAATTGTGGTGAAAACCATGAATCAAATTTTTGGGGGTGCAAGACTTGCAAAGCAATTTTGCAATCGCGCACTAAACGCCAAGTAGGAAACAATATACGTTCCCGACCAGCTACTACCCATTCTGCAGCTGTTAACAACGATCAGCAAAGAACAAATTCCTACCAAACCGTCGGTAGAAACAGTGGACAGGTTTTTCCATCCGCAACTGTAACTTCAAACGCTCAACGAGGAGTAAATACTATTTCGATACCTGCAGGTACCAACAGGGTTCAATCTTCAAACCCTACATTCTTACCCAACCGTGTTGTTAACAATGTTCAACATGTAAATGGACCTACCTACGCTGCCGTTGCAGCGGGTAGAAACCAAAACCAAAATTCCCACGGGACTTCTGATGAATTTGATTTAGGTAACATATCCGCTCCTAAATTAGAATTTTTACAGCAATCGTTAAGCGACATGATAACCGATATGCTAAAAACTAATTCCATGTTTGAAGCTATCCAAACTGGTATTAAATTTGCCAATAATATTGTCATGACATTGAAGTTCAGTAATGGATTTTAACTCATTAAACATTTTGAATTGGAATGCTCGATCCATCAGAGATAACGAGGATGAGCTATTTAATTTTTTAAGAGTTCATAACGTGCATATTGCTGTTATAACTGAGACTTATCTCAAACCTGCCCATAAGGTCAAAAGAGATCCAAATTATTTTGTCTACCGAAATGATCGCCTTAATGGAGCTGGTGGTGGCGTTGCCATCATTGTCCATAGGCGTATCAAACATCACATTCTTTCTTCATTTGATACCAAAGTTTTTGAAACTTTGGGGGTTTCACTTGAAACAATTTACTTTTATAGCTGCCTATTTGCCTTTCCAATGCACTGGTCAGCAAAAGAACTGGCTCAAGGGTGACCTCCAGAAACTTACCGTCATAGGTCTAAATTCTTCGTTATTGGTGATTTCAATGCAAAACACCGCTCATGGAATAATTCGCACAGCAATGCCAATGGTAATATACTTTTTGATCATTGTTCCGCAGGCTACTAAACTATTCAATACAAAAACAGCCCAACTTGCTTTTCTTCAGCCAGAAATCCCTCAACTATTGATTTGGTCCTAACTGATTCATGTCAACTTTGTAGTCAATTGATTACCCATGCTGACTTTGGTTCTGATCACCTTCCAGTTACATTTGAAATATCTCAAGAAATCATTTCTAATTCCATCGGTTCTACTTTCAACTACCATAGAGCAAATTGGGATCAATATAGAACATTTATGGAATACAACTTTGATCCTAATGTTCCATTGCAAACAAGAAATGAAATTAATAATGCTCTTGAATCTCTGGCTTTCTCAATAAATAGAGCAAGAGCTGCTTCAGTGCCAAAATGCGAGGTTAAATTCGATTCAGTTATAATTGATGACGATCTTCAGCTCTTGATTCGTCTGAAAAATGTACGTAGGCGTCAATATCAAAGAACACGTGATCCCGCTATGAAAGTCATATGGCGAGATTTACAAAAACCAATTAAAAACAAACATTTTGAAAATAATGTGTCAAAATTAGATCCTAGTTCCAAACCTTTCTGGAAACTCTCTAAAATATTGAAAAAACCTCAAAAGCCTATACCAGCGCTTAAGGAAGGTGATCAAATTTTGCTCACAAATGCGGAAAAAGCTCAAAAACTTGTTAAGCAGTTTGAGAGCTCCCATAGTTTCAGTTTGGGTCTGACAAGTCCTATTGAGGATCAAGTTTCCAGGGAGTATCTGAATATTTTCTCACAAGAAAATATTTTTGATGATTCTTGGGGAACTGATTTGGATGAAGTAAAAACCATAACTAAAAAATTTCAAAATATGAAAGCACCAGGTGATGATGGAATTTTCTATATCCTAATCAAAAAACTCCCCGAGAGTACTTTGTCTTTCTTGGTAAAACTATTTAACAGATGTTTTCATCTGGCATACTTTCCAGATAAATGGAAAAATGCAAAAGTCGTACCTATCTTGAAGCTAGACAAAAATCCGGCTGAAGCTCCTAGCTACCGACCAATCAGTTTGCTTTCTTCAATAAGTAAGCTTTTTGAAAAAAATATTTTGAATAGAATGATGCTTCACATCAATACAAACTCAATTTTTGCTGATGAACAGTTTAGATTTCACCATGGGCATTCAACTACGCATCAACTTTTGAGAGTTACAAATTTAATTCGTTCAAAGCTGAAAGCTGCTCCACTGGAGTTGCTCTTCTAGACATAGAAAAAGCATTCGACAGTGTTTGGCATGAAGGTTTGATTGCGAAACTGAAAAAGTTCAATTTTCCGCTTTATATCATGAAATTAGTTCAAAACTATTTAACTGATAGAACTTTGCAAGTATATTGTCAGAATTCTAAATCTTATCACTTGCCTGTCAGAGCTGGTGTTCCTCAAGGTAGCATTCTTGGGCCAATACTTTATAACATTTTCACTTCAGATCTCCCTGATTTACCTCAGGGCTGTCAAAAATCTTGCTTTGCTGATGACACAGGCATTTCCGCTAAAGGAAAAAGTCTTCGTGTTATATCCAGGAGGCTACAAAAAAGCTTGGACATTTTTACAGATTATTTTCAAAAATTGAAGATTTCTCCTAATGCTTCCAAAACTCAACTTATAATATTCCCACACAAGCCTAGAGCTGCATTTCTGAAACCAAGAAATAGTCATATGGTCACTATGAACGGAGTTCCAATTTCTTGGTCAAATCAAGTAAAATATCTTGGACTGATACTTGATCAAAAATTAAGTTTTAAAGATCACATTGAGGGCATTCAAGCCAAATGTATAAGATCATTCAAGCCAAATGTATAAGGGCATTCAAGCCAAATGTAATAAATATATAAAATGCTTTTATCCTCTTATAAACAGAAAATCCAAATTTTTTTTGAGGAAAAAAATTTTAATATTTAAAAAAATTTTGGGACCGGGCCTGGTTTTTGGGGGGGCCATATGGGTTTGGTTTTGGGGTTATTATGTAACCGTTCCGGCCGTTTTCCTATGAGATTTCGGCAAACGCAGTGGCTTAAGCGCCACTCTCGACTACGAGAGGCCACTGGTCGTGTTTTAATTAATGCCCGACTAAACTTTCCGAAGCATGAGCGTAATCTCTAAGGGGGATTGAACGGTCGTTCTACTCAACTAAATGCCACGCTACAACCAAAATTTCATGAACAAGAACGAGGTGGAAAACGAAAACGTGCTCTAAGCTGAACGTAACGGAAAAATACCTGGGCGGACTACATTACCACAGGGCTTAGGATTTTAGAAATAAATAAAAGCTTCGGTTTGGATTCATTCTCGTGTATTGTTCTTTCCACTTTCTCAATCAAGCGTGTGAGTGAGTGTGTATGTTGTTCAGTGTGTTCATGGCCATGGTTTAACGTACCTGCGCAGGTTTTGGGTTATGCTGGCGGTCGGCGGGATTCTAGCCGAGGCACACACCGACGGGATGCGATGAACTGGTGATGGTTGCGGTGTTGCCGGGGTTGTTGCCAGATGACCGCGCTCGGATTGACGAAAAGGCCGAATTAAAGTTGCGGGGGGAGGGAAACGGCGGCTCCGGTACTCTACCAGATCATCCGTTTCCGGACGCAGGCAAGCCAGATATATTACCTCTCCACCCCGTTTGACTACCAGCGATCTGGCGGGCCTAACTGAGCGCGGTCGTCGCCCGAAATTGTTGGAATGGCGAAAATGAAACGACGCGCGCTCGCCCGGACAAAAAAGCGCCCGTTGGACGCTACGGTCCAACGAGAAAAAGAATTAGCATAAGACACTAAATGAATCCATTTTAGTTCTTACCTTTTGTACAATTCAAGTATTAGTCTACACTAGAGCAGAGTTTTCGTTCTCGAGCCTCAAAACTTGCGAACTTATTAAACTTAAAAAAAAGAAATTCAAACGTTTATCACTCATTTCAAAATTATTTCCCTAAACTTGAATTAACGTTATTTAAACTATAGTCCTACTTTAACCCACCTTCGAATAAAAAAATAGGTAGCACTGCCACTGAACTAACCGTCTGCTCTTCAGCCGATCAACTTTTGAAATGGCCGTTAACATTGTTCTAGGAACCTATTGACCCATAAAACAATCAACTTCGTGATTCAATTTATCGTATACTTTTCTTCGTCTCTTCGTCTTTTCTTTGGGCCCTCTACCTTCTGAGCCTAACATTAATTTTAGTACCTATAGTATGAAAGCTCATGGACGTTTTATAGCAATAATGAATTAGGAACTATAAAATGTAAATGGTTCCTGAAATAATCGTAAAATCTTTTGGGAAAATTGCAAACACGTTACATCATACCACACGCTTTTATGAAAATTTGATCAATTGGAGATTGATCAAATTTTCATAACCTAAAATTTTAATTATTATTTTATAGACTAAAATGTAAAAAAAATATTTATCGATTCCAATTGCTACGTCTAATCAATACCACTATTCCTTCAGATCAACATCAAATTTACCACAACTGTAAAGTTAATGTCGTTCAACTGAAATAAATCCATTATCCATTGGACGTTTACCAACACAATAGTTCATCACTCAACGTAAATTATCATTAAATTAAACGAAACCAAATTATAGTACATTTTACTATATCGAATGTTTTCGACCATTCATAAAATAATATACTGGCTTCAAAATTTGCCTTATATCAACCCTATCAACACCGTGCTGACCAATCCGTTGATATTCGGCACTTGAACGTAAATTACCTGAAGATCATAACCATCTACGTCATCAACATTGTTGACCTATTTTGTAGAACGGTACAGATCGAAAGCTTTATAAAAACATCGCAACACCAACAGACAGTAGCTGTGTTGTTTAATTCACCAATTGCCTTTGATGAGTGAATTTGATGAGTTGCGCTGTCAGTTTTTGTATCGTATAGTTCAACCGTGACACACGATTCACGAGTGTGCTACACAGTTTTTGTTGCACATATTTTTGAGGGTGTGCGTGTATTGAAACAAATTCATTGCTTTCGTGCACACTCATACATGATAGTGGGGACTAAAAACAAAATCAAAATAAACTAAATTTGAAATCAACTTGGAGTAAATTTTCTTGGTAGACTTTGTTCCAATCATATTTGAGTTTATTTTTATTTCTTTATTTCTTAATTCCATAGAACATTAAGAATTTGAAATATAGCAAAAAAATATTTTCATGAGTTGATATTGTTTCGTTTGGATTGAACATTATTTTTCAAAGTTGCACGCAGATAAATAGATATTTATTTCAAAAATAAATCACGTTGAATTCAAAGAAAAATCTTTTTGACTCAGGGCCTAATTTCAATCAAATATTAAAGATGTTAGTTTCAAAGCAATCATTTTTTTGTTTTAACAATCTAGCTTCCATACGACTGGTTGTAGATACAAAAATGTTTTTATTTGATTTTAGCATGATTTTTTTTTGAATCAAATTTTTTTTTTAACTTCAATTATGTGCTTCTTTTTAAATCAAAACAAAAACTTTTTGACTCAAAATAAAATTGTATTTGTTTTAAGCCCAGTATCGACTTAAAAAGTAGAGAGGTTACGGAATTTTGTTCAATATTACCAAGCGGAATTTTCACAATTGATCTGCATGGAGCGAATTGTCACCTTCACTTACGGAATAATCGAGCGGAATATTTGTCCGGCCCGATAACATCAACGCATAGCATAAAACATCATTTTTACTGAGAGCAGCACAATTCACTCCACTCCACTTCACCGGAAATTTGCTAACCACCGCCCAACGGTACATTTGTCGGAGAAAATCCACCTGGCCGCACTACTCTCTCCATCTCTCTTAACTTGCTCTTTGATTTTCTACAAAAAAGGTTAACATCAACCATTAATGACACGTAATATAATAAATACAAATTACTTACACCTTCAAGAGCGCACAGTTTTAGGCACAACACTTTTTTCTCCACCAGCTTGATTTTGATCTTCTTAGAACTGTCAAAACAAACATTTGCCTTCTTCCTTTTGCTCCACTGCACAACTCAACAGCTCACCGTAATCCACCTTACGGTGGATTGATGAGTTGAATGATGGTTGCACGTGAGCTTTTATCGTGTAGCGCGACATCGCTGTGACATTTCCAGGCAAACTCATCAAAAAGCGATTGATGAGAAAAACAACAGCACTAGTGTTGTGCTCAACCCTGTGTTGCATCTGACAGCGCGCTTAATAGCTTTGAAACGGAAATGGATGTTATTGGAATGGAATTAAAAGCAAACCCTAGACATGGAGGCAACGCGTAATCTACTGGAGCTCAACATTTCTTCGAAAATTAAGAATTACGTATCATAACTCGGGAAGTATACTTTTTATTCGATTATTTATAACATTTCTAATCTATTCGCTTTCTATTTCAGGGAAAATCAAATGGAATTCGTAACTATATGCGTTTGTTTGCGCTGACCAAACCATTGTTCGAAAATTTATTGCTTCGTCTGAAAACCTGTACTACGAACCTTAATAATGTACCCTTTAACACCTGTCTACCCGTCGGTTAACCTGATCAACGATATGTTGCAAATTCATCAAAACGGATTGATCCACATCTCGATAATGATGATATTGGTGCCTTCATTAATTGATTTTTTTTTTTTGCTCTAAAGAAAACAGCGAGCTATCTACAGAAAATTGCTATCTACAAATCCATGTTACTTAACCTATCAGTGTCTATCTTTTGCCGTTTTTTTTTTACTACTATTCCTACTCTACTCTTTCTCGTGTTTACTTTTACAACGTTTTGAGAAATGTGGCGTGAAATATACCTTGGCGTTTTCCTGAATTATCAATCAACTCATAGCTGTCTCCTAGAACTTTACTGACCTGTGCTTCTGTATATTTGGGTGCAATTTGGCACAAAAATCCTTTCCTTTGTCGGATAAAAATGTGCTTTTCTTAAGGACTTTCTCACCGATCACGTATTTTGTTGCCTTGGCATTGGACCTAAGATTGTAATATTTTACCTGTTTCTGGTACGCGTCTTTAAGATTCTTACGCACCTTTTCGTATAAATGCTCTCTTTCCGCAGTGGTTATTGTGTGTGCAACCTCACCATTAAGTGTTTCATATTCGCGACCATCGGAGATAATGTTTCGTCCGAACGTCAGAAAGTACGGAGAATATTTAGTGGATTCGTGAGTCGCAATTCTGATAGCGTTGGCTATGTTGTGAATGTTATCAGCCCAAGTTTTGTGGTTAGACTTAATAGTAGCCGGATCGCCGTTGTTACTACTCTGTTAACCCTTTCAGAATTGTTAACTTGAGGGTGGTAGGAAGGCGTTAGCCAATGTGTAATTCCATAATGGGCTAACAAGTCCTTAAATAGTTTCGAAGTGAATTGGCTCCCATTGTCCGAAAGTACGATTTGGGGTACGCCAAAAAGTAGGAAAATAGACTGCTCCAAGAATTTAACTAGTGACGAAGCTGTAGCTTGTTTGAAAGGTTGCACGAGAACGAATTTTGTAAATACATCTGTGACGACTAAAAGACAGGTGCTGCGCTCCTTGCCAGATGGTGGAAAGGGACCCAGGTAGTCCAGTGTCAGGAACTGCCATGGATGTTCGCAGTGTTGCTTTTGAGATCCCATTGGTGGGACGTTATTAATGTTGCTACTTTTAGAAATTCTGCATGGCGTACATGTTTTGCAGAATTGTTTACTCTCAACAGCCATTCCTGGCCAAAAGAATTTTTGTTTTAATTTAGCTATGGTTTTTTTCATAACCCAAGTGGGCTGGGTCATGAGCTGCTTGAATGATATCGTTTCTGTCTGATTTAGGAGGGTAGTATTTCAACAGAAATCTCTTATCTTCCATTTTTGCAGAGTTTTCCACGAATTTATAAATTTTGTCTCTCTTGAAATCATTAAATTTTCCAGGGTTGCCTGTTATCTGATCTTTTAATTTTAAATAGACCTGTATTGTCTCGATTCTCGATAAACAATCAGCCAGGACATTCTCCTTGCCTTTGCGATACTGAATGCTAAATTCATAAGACTATAGCTTCAGGGCCCAGCGAAGAAGCCTGGAGTTCCCATTCGCTGCACTGATTGTGAATAGCCATGTGATGCTCTTTGCATCAGTAATTACCCTGAAGCTTGTACCCTCAATATAGTGGCGAAAGTTCTCTATTGCCAATAGTACAGCCAGACATTCTTTTTCCGTCGCCGCATATTTACGCTGCGTGCTGGATAATTTTTTGCTAAAATATGCAATTATGCGTTTTCCTTCAGGGTGATCCTGTAACAGGGCAGCACCAACGGCTAGTAGTGATGCGTCGGTTTCGATTATAAATGGGAGATCGTATCGAGGGTTAGCTAACACTGGAGAAGATGTTAAGACTGACTTTAGTTGGTCTAACGCCTGTTCTGCCTCCTCTGTCCATCTATATTTCCGAGATTTTTTAAGTAGATCTGTGATTGGTGCAGTTATGTGGCTATAATTATTAATGAACTTCTGGTAAAACCCCATTAGTCCCATGAGTCTACGAGTATCCCTTATAGATTTGGGACGCGGATAATTAAGTATAGGTTCTAATTTGGAGCTATCAATAGCTAGTCCTTTTTCGGTTAAAAGATATCCTAAATATTTCACTTGGCGTCTGCAGAACCGGCTTTTCTGTACAGATATTGTTAAACCAGCTTTCGCTAGTCGCAGTGCCACCTCTCTTAAAAGGCGAAAATAGTCTTCTAAGGACTCTGTTGCTATCACGATGTCATCCAAATAGATGAATACGTACGGCTCAATATCGAATCCCATGGCTTTGTTCATTAGTCGGCTCATGGCGAAAGGCGCATTTTTCAGTCCGAAAGGGAGAACTTTAAATCTGAAAAGACCCTTTAGAGTTCTAAAGGCAGTATAATTCCTATAACCTACCTTCAGTGGGACCTGGAAGTATGCATCTTTTAAGTCGATTATACTGAAATATTTGGCCTTCTGCAAACGATGGAATATTTCGTTCATGTTGCGCATTGGATACGCATCTTTCCTTGTGATTGAGTTTATTTTTCTTGAGTCCAGACACACTCTTATTTTCCCGTTAGCCTTCTTCACGGGCACTAATGGGCTGGCAAACTCACTAGTACATTCTTCGATTACGTCCAATTTTTTATATCTTTCTAATTCTTTCTCTATTGTTTCCCATATACTAGCCGAGTATCTGTACATAGGGAGGTCTCTCATTTTCGCTCTTTCTATAATTTCAATTTCATGTTCTATCAAGGTTGTACGACCTAGCTTATTTTCGCTCGTCCATTGAAAATATCTGAGTGCCTCTGTTAGCTGTTTCCTCCCCTGTTCAGTTAAGCCATGTTCTGTTTCTATGGTCTCAATGTCCTGTTCAGGGTTATCTGGTAGCTCTAGCGAGGGTATCTCTAGTGATTCATCCTCTTCTAGTTTTGCCTTATGAGTCAAAATCGTTTCATCTTCAGTAAGTTCTAGGGCACATATTGTTAAACAAATTTCAGGTTCCAAATTACTCGTGTTGAATTCTGAGTGGTGCTCCTGGCTGATAAAATTGACCATTGACTGGCCGTTAATGTCTAATATATCAACATCCGACAGACGATTATCGCATTTAATCATGGGCTTTGTCCCGAAGGCGTTCCAAAAATCCATCCCTAAAATAAGTGTTTTTGAAAGTTGAGGGACAATGATTGTTGGAATTACCTTTGTTACACTAGCGAAAGTATAGGGAATGTTGGCATAGCCAATGCATTCATGTGTCATATTGTCAGCAGTGCTAACTACCACAGTTGCCTTAAAAAGTTTAAGCCCATGCTTTTGAAGTAGTTTTGTGGAGTTCAATACGCTAATGCTGGCGCCTGAGTCCAGTAAGGCTATGACATCTGTGTCTAATACTGAGACACGGATTTTTGGACACAAGTTAGGGTTGACTTTTATGTGTAAAGTTTCTTCATACCTTCGAAACTTTGCAGAGAAATTTGGTTTTGGAACCACTTCAACCGGGTGCGAGGTAGACGGGTTCTCAACGGTGCACCCCGCTCTTAGTTTAAAGATTGCTGTTGTGTATTTGAGAAATGTTGGTTCGTGGGAACACTTTGTGGGTGATTTTGCTCGCATGTCCTTGTTGTTCTACCAAGGTTTCCACATGCGTAACAAAAAATCAGTTTTATTTCTTTGCAAGTTCTCCAATGATGTCCTGGTTTCTGGCAATTCCAACATTTAATGGCCGGTGTATCCACTGTTTTTGTACCCTGAACATCTACCGAGGGGTTTACTTTTTTAGCATCTCTGGTAGTTCTCAGTCTGCGTTGCAGTGAGTTTACGGTATATTCTTCTTTTGATGAATATCCATCTTCCGAACCGCTCTGAGCGTCTACAACATGCAACTCATTACGCGTTTGTTGGCTGGATCGGTATAGATTGAGATCGGTTGCGTCGATCCGATGGTTGAGATCCAACAAACGTTCTAAATTACGTACTCGCGTGGTAGCTAACTTCGACCTGTAATGAGGACCCATATTCTCCCATACGATCTCAAAAATCGTTCGTGACGAATGAGGGTGCTTGAGGCACTGATTTAATTTTTCGACTTCGTTAACAAAAGCCACAAATGTTTCGCCTCTTTTTTGCCGCAATTCTCGTAGTTGAGCGCGTATTCCCCGATCACGGTTTGGGTTACCAAATCTAAATCGAATTTCATTTTCAAATCGCTCCCAAGAAGTGCAGTGGTCCTCTCTAGTAAACCACCAATCACTAGCCTCCCCTTTTAGTTTGTAATGGATCTTGTCAAGTAATTCCCTCTGGCTAACCCGTTCGTGCTTAGCTAGTTTCTTTACTCTATTCAAAAAATCTTCTACCTGCATTGACTTATTATCACCAGTGAAGACAATATCCCAATTTTCTACCTTCGATCGAAACGATCGGTAGAATTCGTCTCTATGACTTCTATAGTGTCTGTTTGGAGAACGCGATGTATTGGATCTTTTAGAGCTCCTATGTCTGTCCCTTCTGCCTCGTTCCTCCTGTCCTGAACGGCTATCGCTTGTATCGGTTGATATCTCTCTACCCCTAGCTCGATTGTGTGCTTTTCTATTTCTATATTTCTGGTTTCCTTCCGATTTGTCGTTGTCCGAAGATCTCGAACTATCAATGGGAGACCAATACGATCTGCTTTCCTGGCGTCGCTCTTCTTTTCCGTATCTACTGCTTTTTTTCCCTTCTTGTTAGACGTCGATTTTTTTGTACTTTTCAAATTGTCCTCTTTCTCCGATAGCGACGTTTGGTTGTCCGATTCTCTCTCACTCCCTATTTTATCATATTCATATTTCCCGTTAGATGTTTTGTCTGTATTAGAACCTTTTCCCTTTTTTTCCTGCATTTTCTTGTACTTTGGCCATGTTCCTGTTCTACTTTTTTTTCCCGTTTCCTATCTGATCATCATTAGTATTTTGGTTAGGATATTCCGTTTTATCAAGAGTCTTCTGATTCGGATTCCTATAAGAATATTCTAAGCCCTTCGCCCCGTCTCCCAAGTCCTGGTCTGTTTCATCGTTTGAGTGCCCTGGGTCATAAGTGACCCTTTGACGGTATGCTTGCATAATTTCCTCAATTTGTTTACAACAATCGTCTTTCAACTCCTTCTCCACGTCATTGGTCGCATTTGAAAATGCTAACCTAATCAATTAATGCCTGAGGCGAGAATCTATGACGTAATCAAAAGACTCACGTAAGCTTTTTTTTAGTGATCTGATCGTATTTTCAAGATCCGCTGTATTATAGATTTTCGGCTCCACACGTTCTGTCTTATATGCACATCTCAACGCTCTCCTCTTGTCCTCCAGTCTAGCGTCCAACTCAATTTCAACGCTTCTAAGTGTTATTTCAAAATTCAATTCCTCTTCGGTCAAATGGTCGGCATTAGGCAGAATATAGTACCTTACCATATTGATCACTTTTTTATGGTAAATGTATAATAAATAATAAAAAGAAGAAAAATAGAATCCAAAGCTTATTAATTACACAATAAACTGTATGAAAGAAGGAAAATAAAAAAAAATATTCACAAAAAAAACTCAACAACTCAACCTTAAAATTCAATTAAATTTATCCAACGTAACTAAGACTATTTGATACTATCTAAAAAGAAACCATAATCAGTTAAACTTCAAAAATTCAATCTTCCAATTCACTGCTTACCCTAACTAAATCAAAATTTAAAAAAAATCCAAATAAATATAAAGAAACAAAATTGACACTTTTTCCAGCGTTGAGTTGCGGAATTCAGGTAGATGCTTTGTGATGTTTTATGTAAAATTATGAAGAGTAGTTATATTGAAATGCATCGTAGCAATTGGATTTTTGTTTGCGTTGGGCGCCAATGTAACCGTTCCGGCCGCTTTCCTATGAGATTTCGGCAAACGCAGTGGCTTAAGCGCCACTCTCGACTACGAGAGGCCACTGGTCGTGTTTTAATTAATGCCCGACTAAACTTTCCGAAGCATGAGCGTAATCTCTAAGGGGGATTGAACGGTCGTTCTACTCAACTAAATGCCACGCGACAACCAAAATTTCATGAACAAGAACGAGGTGGAAAACGAAAACGTGCTCTAAGCTGAACGTAACGGAAAAATACCTGGGCGGACTACATTACCACAGGGCTTAGGATTTTAGAAATAAATAAAAGCTTCGGTTTGGATTCATTCTCGTGTATTGTTCTTTCCACTTTCTCAATCAAGCGTGTGTGTGAGTGTGTATGTTGTTCAGTGTGTTCATGGCCATGGTTTAACGTACCTGCGCAGGTTTTGGGTTATGCTGGCGGTCGGCGGGATTCTAGCCGAGGCACACACCGACGGGATGCGATGAACTGGTGATGGTTGCGGTGTTGCCGGGGTTGTTGCCAGATGACCGCGCTCGGATTGACGAAAAGGCCGAATTAAAGTTGCGGGGGGAGGGAAACGGCGGCTCCGGTACTCTACCAGATCATCCGTTTCCGGACGCAGGCAGGCCAGATATATTTCCTCGAGGGGATCGGCGGCTCCGGTACTCTACCAGATCATCCGTTTCCGGACGCAGGCAGGCCAGATATATTACCTCTCCACCCCGTTTGACTACCAGCGATCTGGCGGGCCTAACTGAGCGCGGTCGTCGCCCGAAATTGTTGGAATGGCGAAAATGAAACGACGCGCGCTCGCCCGGACAAAAAAGCGCCCGTTGGACGCTACGGTCCAAGGAGAAAAAAAAAAAAAAAAAAAAATAAATAAATTTTTTTTTTTCTTTTGTACAGTTGAAATATTAATCTACACTAGAGCAGAGTTTTCGTTCTCGAGCCTCAAAACTTGCGAACTTATTAAACTTAAAAGAAAGAAATTCAAACGTTTATCACTCATTTCAAAATTATTTCCCTAAACTTGAATTAACGTTATTTAAACTATACTCCTACTTTAACCCACCTTCGAATAAAAAAATAGGTAGCACTGCCACTGAACTAACCGTCTGCTCTTCAGCCGATCAACTTTTGAAATGGCCGTTAACATTGTTCTAGGAACCTATTGACCCATAAAACAATCAACTTCGTGATTCAATTTATCGTATACTTTTCTTCGTCTCTTCGTCTTTTCTTTGGGCCCTCTACCTTCTGAGCCTAACATTAATTTTAGTACCTATAGTATGAAAGCTCATGGACGTTTTATAGCAATAATGAATTAGGAACTATAAAATGTAAATGGTTCCTGAAATAATCGTAAAATCTTTTGGGAAAATTGCAAACACGTTACACTAGGAAAAAAAAAGCACTTCAAACGATTCAGAACAAAGTTCTGAAAATGATGTTGAAGCTGCCACCCTGGTTCAGTACTATTGAATTACATAGAATTTCAAACGTTGAGACTCTAGAAGAAATGTCCAACAAAATAATTCATAATTTTAGACAAAAATCATTGCAGTCTTCAATTGCAATGATCAATTCTCTCTATAGATAAGAACTAGTTTTAAGAAATCAAAAATTATTCTTACACGCAGGCAAAAGGAACCCTGTTAAAAATACTGAATAGACAAAGTAAAAATAATATTAACACAATTAGATATAAATGATAGCATATAAGGTTGAAATGTTAATTACTTAGCAGGATCACCTAGGTTAATATATGAATGTAAAATAATGTAAAATTTGGAATAAATAAAGAGTTAAAAAAAAATGAAAAACTCTTATGCCGCTGAAAAGTACAACTCGAAGTATGGCCCACAATTCCTTCCTTGCCGCGTTAAAACAAAAATTGGCTCGTCATCATATGAGCTGGAGGACTTGAGCGGGAAAAGCCTCGGAATTTGGCCAGCGGTACACCTCAAGCCTGGTTGAACAGTCTGTGATTATTATGTTTGTCCTTCGGATCCAAATTATGTTATTGTTCGAAAACTCTCATTCACTTTATTTCACTTTGTTTTCGTTGTTGCTTTGTTTATTAACCCGATCATGTAAACCCCCACGCACATGTTGTGGGCAAAGTTACGATAGATTTGTTAAACGCGTTGACACCGTTTTTAATGTACCTAAAAATAAAAGAAAGGAATAGAAAAATTAGTAGAATACTTACCAAAATTAGCAGAATAGCAGCAGTAAACAGTTTGTCCATATTGTTAGGTTTCATTTTGTTGTGCCTTCATCGCAGTAGTTGAGCTCATTGACAGATAGTAAATAGCAACACCAAAGCAGTAGGGATGTGCAAAACGTATGCACGCAGCCACATCCATGTCGGAATTCGGAGTGAATACACTCTAGTCTGAATTTACTCATTCATCGTAATTTCAACATTTCTTCTCTTGTAATAGCAAGCGAGATCATCGAAATTTCGAATTGAGTGACCGTAATTCAGTTCATTTTAAGCAACGTCATATTTAGTTACTCTATCCTAGGAGAGTGATAATATGACAAAATTAGTAATAGGATGCCCTACAATCGTTAAGTTTTAGCTCATAAATCTAGCAATCTGGGAAAAATGAACGTGTGAATGAGTTGGGGGATTTTGAATGCGTTTGTGTGAATGGAATATGTTGAATGTGTTAAGTGTTTTTTGCCCGATACCAATATTGTGACAGTAAGCGTTGAAAGAAATGTTGATAACTATTTGGTCCTTGAAACAATAAATTAAAATCAACCAAAATGGTCAGTGGTGAACAATTGTACAACACTAGATTGCAGTGGCCGGCCAGACAATAGAAAGCAAAGAACAGTGGTATTCCGTAAAATCTGTGGTTGTCTGGCCATTTTGTGGTGCATGCTCGCTCGATTGGCCACTGAGTGAATACGCGCGCAATTTTGGTACCACTCTCCGGACAGGGAACTAGGCCTCCGTTACACTTGGCCCTACCGACACAATCCGATGTTCTCGATGCAATTAGTGAAGAACATGTGAAGCTCTGTACCCCATTCCCCTCCCCGTGAAACTGTGAAGAAAAATGTTCCTGTAAGACTGCTGTGTTCCCGTTTGTAAGCTGTGTTCCCGCCCGATGATTATGCATGCCAACGGAGTCAACGGCCGCAACGGTGAGCTCAAGCAAGATTAACTGAATAAAATCTGTCAAAAAAAAAGAAGATTATTATGCATTTGCTAGTTTTTTAGTTTATTAAACGAGTGGCCCTCTTAACCTCAACTGTAATTGTCTTATTTAATATTTAAAAGAAAAATCTTGTTTTCCGCCATCTTGTATGTGTATTGTCCGCCTTCTCACCAAATATAAGAAAATATGAAATATTCCGGGAGAACAAAAGACACGACCCGTAAAAGAAAGTTCGAGAGAACCTGTGCTTACGCCGTTTCCATTACAGGGGTTCACAGTAAGATTTAGAATGTAACAATTGGCGCCCAACGTTAAAATTCAGAAAAAGTGTTTTTCTTCAAGGCCTGAAGTAAAACCCTTTTTCGATTGGTCTCCCGGAGAAATCCATTTAATTATAATTAATGGTATGGTCATCAGGTGCAATAAGTGGACTCAAATCAATTCTAGTGAAGATAGTGTAGAAATTGAATTGTGGATTGATGCGAGTGATGATAACCAAATACGTAAATCCTACCGGTTTCAAGTGTTGGGTTCGGTTACAAATAGAAATTCAAACCACTTTATTGTTTCAGGGCTCAAACCAAACTTCGATAGTTTCATGCTAGCAGTGTTGCAAGTTTTCGGACATCATTATGTGCATAGATTTTTTCTTAAATTTGAAAGTGAACAGTAGTGGAAAATTGTTTTTTGAATTAATTCAAGAATTGATTGGTGATTGTTCAAATTATAAACCTACTGGTGTAATTAATAATTTATTTTAGAGTATTTATTTATTTATTTATTGTTTATCTATTTATTCAAAAGATATATTTATTTACAATATCTACCTTTTTATTTATGTATGTCAGATTTATATATTTATTTTATTTATTTATTAGAGATTCAGTTATTTACACTTATTTAAAATAAAATAAAAACTATTTGTTTTCTTTGAAAAATTATAATTCAGAGAGAAAGAAGATATGGCTTGTGCTCGCGTAACATCTGATGAAGCTAGTGAGCTTTTTGTTAATTGGTATTATGCTATGAGAGTTGACTGTCTCGAAGATGATGAACTTGATTGGGAACTAGAGTCAAGGTTGATAGTAGTTGATGATAAGTTGAGTTTGTCGCAAAAAAGAAAATGGTTACGAACTTCGCTCAAAAATGAAAAACAAATCTCAGATAGATTCTTAGTATGTATCATGAAAGGCGATGTCAAACACGAAATTCATACATGCTTGCAAAAATTTAACAATGGCAAACATTGGACAAGAACGACGAAAAAACATGTGCATAGCTCGTCTGCTCCATTTGGGGCCCGTATGGTAGTGATTTTAACGTCAGCAAGAGGTTCACCAAACCTACACAGCAACTTGCAAAATATGCTGGTAGAAGTGGTGGAATTTCTGGAGCCAGAGTTGAACAAACCACAGCAAAACGAGACTGAGAGTATACATACAACACCTGAAGATAATGAACAAGTAGGAAACACGTTGACAGTAATTCAAACGAACCCCAATGGAGCTGATAAAACACCGACCAGGGTACCTGTTTTAGACCAAGAAGACCTTGATTGGATTCACTCTCTGCAGGCCAGAATAGTGGACCTTGAATTCGAGCTTCAACGCAGGAAAGGAATAGAAGTGGGGACTCAAACCTCCACTGAAATCCATGTACATCAAGAACAACATAGACTAGGCTACAATAATCCCGATCATTATTTTCCCTGTTCCCTTCCCCATCACCAACCTTCGATCCCATCGCTAGGTGATCTCCACCGGTCTCATGGTGAAAACTCTTTTGACAATCGATTTAGTAACCCTCACAACAATTCTCCCTTCCATAGTACTTTTCCAATTTCCTCTCATAACACCCACGTCAATAGACCAACAATAGGTTCTCTTCCCCAACAGCAATCCTATCCAACACAAACCTTTCATCAACCCGTTCCGCAACCCATACCAAGTCGAGCACAATATCCTTCCTTTCCCAATCCTTACCCTCAAAACCATTACTCAGTACCGTATCAAACGCGCCATACTTTGCCCGTTTCCAAGTAGATTATAGAAAAGTACAGTGGAGATGACCAAGGTTTGAAATTAAATGAGTTCCTGGAGCACGTCCAAGCTTTATCTCAAGCGGAGCGTGTTTCAGATAGAGAGTTGTTCGAGTCTGCGGTACACTTGTTCGCCGGGTCGGCTTTAAAATGGTACATGACCCAACGTTCCATTGAGCGGTTGATGAACTGGCAGCATCTCGTTTTCGAACTTCGTAGAAAGTATATGCATCCCGACTTGGACGCTCTGATCAAGATGAAAATCTATCAGCGGCGCCAACAGAAGCACGAGTCGTTCCACGAGTTCTATTTTGAGATGGAAAAACTGTTTCGGACAATGAGTGGCCAGATTCCAGACTCCGAGAAGATGCAAATTTTTCAACAAAACATGCGAATTGACTACAAGCGGCAGATGACTTTTCTCCCTATCGCTGATCTGGAGACTCTCATAGCGGCAGGCCAACGACTCGATTCTTTAAATTTCTCTGCCTACAACAAAGTTTTTGGCATTGACAAAACCGTCCAAGCCATTAGCTATAAATAAACCGGTGTAAAGAAGAAGCAAAGAGAGCTACCAAGCAAGCCTGATTCCCATGGATCCAATCAGACAGCGAGTGTAAGTGCGACTTCGCAATTCACCCAAGGTAGAAGCAACCGTCCATCCAACCCTCCAACAAACCCTACCCTCAAGCAGAATCCCACCAATAATCCGCGCCCCGAGCCTTCGAATACTCAAACGCGGAATACCTCCAAAGATTCTTCGTATATTCCTCAGGCAGGATCAATCAGTCAACATCGACCAGTGCTCACCTTAGAAGATGTGGTGAATAATCACACACCACCACCGAAAAATACCTGCTTTAATTGTGGTAGATTTGGTCACCATCATGTCATGTGTAGACAACCCCGTGAAACTTTTTGTAATACCTGTGGTCTTAGAGGGTTTCCAACTGATGTCTGCCCGTACTGCGTAAAAAACGGGTCAACTACGAAAACCGCCGTCCGCAAGGGCCTCAAGCGTAATTTTAAATAAATTTACTAGTGAACAAACTCCACCACTTTTTTGGGAGTCTGTTCAATCCAATCAATACTCGGATGCAGCCAAAATATTTCAAATTACGTACCCATACGAGCATGATAATCGTCCGTACGTAGAAGTTAAAATTTATGGTTTCCACATACACGCTCTGCTCGATAGTGGAAGCAATTATACGGTAATCAGTGAGAAAATCTTTTCAAAGCATAATTGCAAATGCTAACACAAACCACCCCAAAACATTTCACTGCAATCTGCCAGTGGAGACCATCTACAGCTTCTCGGCCAAGCCCAGCTTCCGTTTTCTGTTGGAGAAAAAATTAGAATTCTCCCGACGTTGGTGGTCAGCAATCTCACTATCGATCACTATCACTATCGAAACCCAAGAGTTGGTGGCCGTCGAACTGCAACGGCTGTTGGATATAGGGGTTATCGGGAGGAGCAATTCAGATTGGTCTCTCAACTGTGTTCCGGTGATCAAACCAAATAAGGTAAGGTTGTGCTTAGACGCGCGCAAGATCAATGAGCGAACTGTGCGTGATGCATACCCTTTGCCCCATCCTAGACGCATTCTGGGACAACTTCCGAAAGCAAACTTCCTCTCAACCATAGACCTATCCGAAGCCTTTCTTCAGGTTCCTCTTGATCCACCCTCGAGGAAGTACACTGCGTTCAGTCTGCAGGGCAAAGGGTTGTTTCAGTACATCAGAATGCCATTCGGCCTTATCAACAGTCCGGCTACCCTGGCTAGACTGATGGATGTCGTGCTCGGTCATGGTGTACTGGAACCGTACGTTTTTGTGTACCTCGACGATATTGTCGTGGTCACAGAAACGATCGAACATCACGTACAGCTCCTTACTGAAATTGCACGTCGGCTAAGCCAAGCAAACCTTAGCATCAATCTGGAGAAGTCTCGTTTCGTAGCCTCTGAGGTCTCATTCCTAGGATATCTGTTGAGCACTAGCGGTCTGAGGACGAATCCAGACTAAATACGCCCAATCGTAGAATATGAAAGGCCCACAACAATCACGAAGCTCCGGAGATTCCTAGGAATGGTGTACTATTACCGAAGGTTCATAGCACATTTCAGTGGAGTGACTGCTCCTTTGAGTGATCTCCTTAAAACA
>JAHHFK020001214.1:127500-130000 GCA_024533555.2 Aedes koreicus
ATTAGATCCGTAACTTCGGGATAAGGATTGGCTCTGAAGACTGGGATGACTCGGGCTATGCCGGCGCCTCGCGGTGTCGTTTTGCCTCAATGCGTTTCCTCCCCGGGTGCCCGGGTGCCCCTTTCGCGAGGGGTTCTCTCCCGGGGGCTGTAGCATGCGATAACATTCCCATCAGCAGCTTTCAATTAATCAGAAATATTAAGTTACTGCACATGCGCTGAGAGTGCTTTTTTATTCCAGTGGGAAAATATTAATTCCCACATTCTACAAACTGCATACATTGCTTAAAGGACAATATCCGTAGCGAGCAATTTAACCTTGAAATATGCGCAATCCATATGCGCAATGAATAAGCCTTCTCCATAGACACACTCTCTCTCATTCTCTCAATAATTAAAGCGCGCTGATTGGTGTTTCTTATATACTTAGCATTCAGATATCTTCAAGCATGAATAAAAATTAGAAATAAATCAATTGTGTTTCAACCTTTAACTGAGTGGTACACGTTTTATCAGAAACACCAAACGGGAAAAGAAATATGCCAAATGGCGCCCAGTGCCACGCGAATCTGCGACAAAGTGTAAAAAGTGCCTTGAAAAGGACTGGATTAGTGAGGAATTGCTGCTTATTGTGAATTTTGGTGCCGCTTGTACAGAGAGAAGATTCGCAAGCATTTGAATCTATTCGAAATGGGAAAAGCAAACTCGAAATCAGCGGTAACGCATAATGCGGACCCGCAAATTAGAATAATAAATATGCAGGAAGAGCATAGTGAACAATTAGAACATCACGAATTTTTGCTGTCCATAATCTTAGTGATTGTAGCGGTCCAATTGATTGTAACGTTGTATACAATGTTGAAGAGACACGAACGCAAACGTGCGTTTAAACACGCGAGAAGTATGGACAATGTAGCAGATGTGTAAGAAAAACAGTGAATTTTTGCCAAAAAGACAACAGACAATGGACCTAATATTTTGCGCGAAGCAGGAATGTAAAGATGTAAAAAAAAAAAAGTGAATTTTCGCCCGACAGCAGACAATGTTGTGCGCGAAGCGGGAGTACGAAGAAAGGCAGAAAAACAAACCCGTTTGAAAACAAACTATGTAGGTAGCAGTAACAGTGTCCTGCGCCTGAGAAACGACAACTTTTTTTTAAAGTGGTACAATCCCAAAGTGCAACCGGCTAATGCACGAAGAATGATTTTCACCATAATCATCCACGAAGTGTCTCCTGATTCCGAGGAAATGTGTAGAAGACGATGGCAATCGAACGATCCGTGGAAAGAGCAGAATGTACGAGAAAACCGGTGTAATATTTTTTGGTAAGTCAATGAGAAAATTGTTACGTAATTTGCTATTCATAGATTCTGAAGAAAATGAAAACCTTTTTATTAGTGATGAAGTATGAGCACATATCAAGAAATTGAACTTATGATAAGAGAATTGAGTAAGATATTAATAAATTTTCAAAAGGCTGCAAATAGAAATTATTTGCGTAGTACGTTAATTCAAAAAAGCAAGATAAGTGCAAATTTGTATTGTCCAAGCCATTAGCTATAAATAAACCGGTGTAAAGAAGAAGCAAAGAGAGCTACCAAGCAAGCCTGATTCCCATGGATCCAATCAGATAGCGAGTGTAAGTGCGACTTCGCAATTCACCCAAGGTAGAAGCAACCGTCCATCCAACCCTCCAACAAACCCTACCCTCAAGCAGAATCCCACCAATAATCCGCGCCCCGAGCCTTCGAATACTCAAACGCGGAATACCTCCAAAGATTCTTCGTATATTCCTCAGGCAGGATCAATCAGTCAACATCGACCAGTGCTCACCTTAGAAGATGTGGTGAATAATCACACACCACCACCGAAAAATACCTGCTTTAATTGTGGTAGATTTGGTCACCATCATGTCATGTGTAGACAACCCCGTGAAACTTTTTGTAATACCTGTGGTCTTAGAGGGTTTCCAACTGATGTCTGCCCGTACTGCGTAAAAAACGGGTCAACTACGAAAACCGCCGTCCGCAAGGGCCTCAAGCGTAATTTTAAATAAATTTACTAGTGAACAAACTCCACCACTTTTTTGGGAGTCTGTTCAATCCAATCAATACTCGGATGCAGCCAAAATATTTCAAATTACGTACCCATACGAGCATGATAATCGTCCGTACGTAGAAGTTAAAATTTATGGTTTCCACATACACGCTCTGCTCGATAGTGGAAGCAATTATACGGTAATCAGTGAGAAAATCTTTTCAAAGCATAATTGCAAATGCTAACACAAACCACCCCAAAACATTTCACTGCAATCTGCCAGTGGAGACCATCTACAGCTTCTCGGCCAAGCCCAGCTTCCGTTTTCTGTTGGAGAAAAAATTAGAATTCTCCCGACGTTGGTGGTCAGCAATCTCACTATCGATCACTATCACTATCGAAACCCAAGAGTTGGTGGCCGTCGAACTGCAACGGCTGTTGGATATAGGGGTTATCGGGAGGAG
>JAHHFK020001214.1:135000-140000 GCA_024533555.2 Aedes koreicus
GGAAAAACTGGATCAATTTGTCGATTCAGCTACACTGTTGATCGATTTAACAACAGCGCAGAACAAGCCCACTCTTTTCAAATTTCTCAAAACTAGATTAACAGGCAAAGCGCGGCATGCGTTTTATAACGTAGTGGAGAACGATCCAGCGGATTTAGTTCAAAAAGTGAAAACATGTTGTGCTTCAAATGTTACACCCGAAAGTGTAATGGCTAAAATGAGAGCCACCAAACAGAATTCAACATCAACCGACCATAGGCGTAGCCAGGGGGGGGGGGGGGGGGGGGGGGGGGCAGGGGGTTGGCCTTCCCCCCCCCCCCTAAGTTTTGATTTTATTTTTAGAATTTTATTATTTGTTTCAATATATTATTATTTATTTTTAATCTCTAGAAGGTTGCAAGGTAACTTGTTGCAATACAGTTGATGTTACTCCAATACTACTCAATTAAGTCACAATCAAGTCACTGTAACCAAATATGACGATTTTGTGTTGCTTGGGATGTTTGTCAGATTGCTCCTTTGCCTAAATAAAAAAGCCAAATTACGCGAAGTTGCCTCGATTTTGTAACAAGTAGCAAAAAAGCGTAAACTAATTGACATCCAAGAGAAAAAAGTTGTAATTATATAATAGTTTTTAAATAGTAACGAGTAACAATTTTATTACAATATTTTTCCTTTAACCTAGAACCCAACCTATGTAGCCTAAAGTATCTAAAAACCCCAAGCAGCACACAACAGTCAAAACTGGTTTCAGCAGCTCTATTGTGACTTAATTGAGTCACAGAGCAGTCACCTTTACTGGGTTGAAACAAATGTGCTTCTAGGGAAATATCTCTTAATCTGTAATGTTAGCTATTAGATAAGCATTGATTGATTTTTTTCCCGCTAGCTGAAAGTTGAAGAAGCTATGCTCAATAAAATGTTCAGTTCTTGGTTAATCAAAAAACTGAATATTCAAACCTATGCTATAGCTTTCAGAAGCCAAATAATACTAGATTAAGAAACACAGTTAATAGTTAGAAAAAGTATCAATGAAAAATATTTATTTGAACTATTCATGGCATGGGTCAAACCGCCCCGTTACCCCGCTTTCCCCGTTTTAGGGTACTGTAGTTTCGTATTATTGAGAATATATGTTGATCATATCTTACAGTTTGATTCAGCGTGTGAGAAGCAGAACAGCAAGCTAGTCAGAGCGAGAAATTGCAGTTGTCTTATCCTATTCAAAGAATTTATCCGTTTTTATGAGCATGAGCAGGATAATGAGCATGATTGACCGCCCGAAGTTGTTATTCCGTTACTGCCAGTTCAGCTGTTATTACTCAGAAGATCAACAGATGATGCAAACATGGTCAATGTGTAAAACTGGTGATCCCAAACTAAGGCAATACCGGCGCTGGCCTCGCCCGAATGCAGGTCAAATAAGGAAAGGGTAGGAATGCGTTAACGTTTATTTGGACGTTTTATTGGAAGCCGAGACCACCGCCGCACTTCCACGAGAAATCACTGGGATTTTGGATGACAAGATTGGGTGGCAGCAGGGTTCGTTTTGGTAAACAATAAGCTGAATTCACGCTTCGTTTAGTAAAATATTTAAATACAAGTACCGATTTCTGATTCGAACCGATTACAACAGTAAGGATGTTATTGGGGCCACACATAAAGTGTAATGGTGGTATTTCATCGGAAAAACAAGGTGATTTTTTATAATGTTGGAAATCCGATTTGATCTGAGTTAAACCAATAATAAGGATGCTATTGGAGCCACTCACAAAGTGTGATGGTGGTTTTCCGTTAGGAAAACAAGGATAATTTTATGAACGCTTGAGAGACGCTTTGTTGTTCTCTTACTGTGCTCACTCGATCACTCGTTAAACCGAATTATAGATAACCGAAACAACACGAAACGCGCCATGCTCGATAGGAAAATAGTGCGTAATAAAGCATCGACACAACCTTTCACAGCCGATGCTCGAACCAAACTCTTTTTTCGTAACTTACAATTTTTACTACTGTATTCTACAATCTATTGCACTGCTGTAACTAATAACTGTATCAATCAAGTTGAAATGTCTAATGAACAATCTATGCTAATCCATTAAAAATTGAAATTGAGGGATTTCGTAAAAATAAGAGTCCGTAGATGCATTTTGTGCCTTCTGGTAACTTTATGTTTTTATTGATATCCATGCCCATCGGTTTAATACCAACCGGGAGAGACTTGGCCTTATACAAGTGGATTTCATTATCTCCAGTCCGCTCAACCAATCGCAACGTTTTGTGATAGATTGGACGGATTATTATAATTTGAGATAACTCCATGCAGATGTCTTCCAAGTTTGGCAGATCGACAAGCAATCGGTGGAGAGTTTAGAGGAAGACCGGAAGAATAAGCGATGGTTCTGCGCGTGTTTATAAACAGAAGAACCTAAGTCATAACAAAACGAATCATCGGGTAAAATACATACGGTTTTTTTTTTAATTATAAGCAGTCTAAAGCAGTTATTTGATTCATTTAAAAAAGAATGAAATTTATTTAAAAAAAAAAGGTTTTTGTTTTTTTTTTTTTTTTTTTTTATGTGTTTTTTTGTGATAAATTAAGTGGTAAGTGAAGTTGTTATGTGTTTTCTTACTCTAGAGGAGGTCACGGAAGAGTATTTTACGCCTCTCAAAATCAAAATTCAATGCCGTCTCCAACCATGCAACAAGGTCAAAATCAAATGTTGATGCAACCGATGCAACCACAGCAGCATCAACAACCGATTGCACCTCAAGCAACAAACAATCAACAACCGCAAATTTTTTTAGGAACTGCGAACAGTCTAAACCAATTTTAACGGTGAACCTTACAGCATCTAATTTCATAAGAGTTCACGTTGACATGGCAAAAGTAAAATGCACACTTATTGTTGACAGTGGAGCAGATGTTTCAATTTTTTAAATTGAATAAAGTTGATCCAAAACAAATAGTTAATAGAGGAAATATTATCAAACTCACCGGTATTACAGAAAATTCTTTAGAGACTTTGGCAACAACGGAAACGAATTTAATTTTTGAAAATAATTTTACAGTAAATCATACCTTCCATATAGTCCCAGCAAATTTCCCTATCGTGGTTGACGGTATATTAGGTCGAGATTTCTTGGCAAAACACAAATGTGTTATTGACTACGAATACTGGCTACTTACTTTTAACTACGATAAAGCAAAAATTTCAGTACCAATTGAGGATTCCACTAATGATGGATTCATTTTGCCTAGCAGAAGCGAGGTAGTAAGAAAAATAAACAATTTATCAATTTTGGAAGACATGGTAGTCCTTTCTCAAGAAATACAATCTGGTATTTTTTGTGGGAACTCAATTATAAGTCCCAAAGAACAATATGTGAAATTTTTAAATACAACAAACAGTCCAGTTTACATAAAGAATTTCAATCCAATCATGGAACCATTGAACAACTATTATATTGCTAAGGCAGAAATTAAGCCTAATGATGATATCGAAGAGAGATGTAAAACAATACTAAAATTAATAAATCTAGAATCAACACTTAAATTTGCAAGAGCACAAATGGAGAAAATAATTAGAAATTATATCGATATTTTTGCAACCAAAGACGACAAGCTATCAACAAATAATTTTTATACACAAAGTATAAATCTTAATGACAAAATACCTGTGTATATCCCGAATTACAAGACTATTCATAGTCAAGCAAACGAGATTGAATCACAAGTACAAAAAATGTTAAATGACAGCATAATTGAGCCTTCCGTCTCGCCATACAACTCTCCAATTCTATTAGTCCCAAAAAAGACAGAGGACAAAAATAAAAAATGGAGATTGGTGATAGACTTCAGGCAATTAAACAAAAAGATCCTAGCTGATAAATTTCCTTTACCCAGAATTGATTCAATACTTGATCAATTGGGGAGAGCGAAATATTTCAGCACACTAGATCTCATGGCGGGATTCCATCAAATCCCTTTAGACAAAGAATCAAGAAAATACACTTCGTTTTCAACCAACTCTGGGCACTATTCATTTACGCGATTACCTTTTGGACTTAATATAAGCCCAAATAGTTTTCAGCGTATGATGACTATTGCAATGGCAGGGTTGACTCCAGAATGTGCGTTCATATACGTTGACAATATTGTAGTCATAGGCTGCTCTATCACACATCATTTGAATAATTTAGAAAAAGTTTTCAACAGATTAAGATACTACAATCTAAAATTGAACCCTGAAAAATGCAAATTTTTCAGAAGAGAAGTGTCATATTTAGGACACAAGATTACAGATTCAGGAATATTACCTGATGATTCAAAATTTACTGCTATTAAAAATTTTCCATGTCCAGAAAACGCTGACGAAGTTCGACGATTTGTAGCTTTTTGTAATTATTGCAGAAAGTTTGTACCGAACTTCGCAAAATTAGCCAAGCCACTTAATGACTTATTGAAGAAGAACTCACAATTTCAATGGTCAGATAGTTGCCAAAAAGCTTTTGACTACCTAAAAACTAATCTCATGTCACCTCAGATACTAAAATACCCTGATTTTACAAAAGAATTTTTACTAACGACCGATGCTTCGAATACCGCATGTGGTGCTATTTTATCACAAAACTTTGATGGAAATGACTTACCCATAGCATACGCTAGTAAGACATTTTCAAAAGGCGAAGCAAATAAATCAACGATTGAAAAAGAACTGATAGCCATACATTGGGCTATCAACCACTTCAAAGCATACCTCTATGGAAGAAAGTTCAAAATTCGTACTGATCACAGACCTCTTGTATACCTTTTTGGTATGAAAAATCCTACCTCAAAGTTAACAAGAATTCGTCTAGAATTGGAAGAATTTGATTTTGAAGTAGAATATGTTAAAGGAAAATACAATGTAGGAGCGGATGCTTTATCACGAGTAGCGATAACATCCGATAGCCTCAAATCAATGACAATTCTTGTGGTCAACACGAGATCAATGACG
>JAHHFK020001214.1:145000-172497 GCA_024533555.2 Aedes koreicus
GCGTGGGAGGAATCATGGTATAACAACCGAGAAGCGTTCCTACGGCGTATCAAAAATACTACACAAGAGTGGAAAGACATGCCCTACCCTCGAGATCAGAAGATTCTGACTCGGCTGAGGATAGGTCACACGCGACTCACTCACGGGCCACGTATCAACGGTAGTAAGGCCTACTGCCAAGGGTGCGGAGCGGATTTAGATGTTAATCATCTATTAGTGGAGTGCCCTGCTAGGGCACAATTGAGGGCGGAAACGGGAGTTATAGGCACAATACGTGAAGTATTGTATAACGACCGTAGTACAGAATTATCTGTACTAAAGTACCTGAGGGCGCTGGACTTGTATGATAAAATATAAGCCAGCGAATAGAGGTCGAACTTCAAAAAGAAAGTAATGACTACTGACCACAGTCATAGACCTCGCAATCGGCCTGTAAATAAGGGTCAATGATGTCATATCGAACGTCTTGTAGGTTTCGATGAGGGATACAAGGGAAAAGAGCGAATAAAATAGGAAAAGAGGGAATGGGGAGCACACTATTGCGCTCAGGTGCTTGCGGTCCTTATGCCGTCTCGAATGAACTAAAACGTCTACAGCAGACGTACAGTTTAAAGAGACGTTAATATAATGAATCACAGCTACGAACCAATGGCTCAATACTAGTTCGACCGGACTTTGGTATAACGCTACGTTCGTTGGATTATGCCTGAACGCCTCTAAGGTCGTAACCAAACCGAGCTGATAGTGTCCCCCATAGGTGGTCGGCGATCATGTGGCAAAAAACCTACAAGACTTGCTAGCGTGTGCTCACGTTGGCATCTTATTGCATGCACGCAGACAAAGCCCTTGCGCGCGGCGTCGTACAGCAAGTATCTGGGATACTGGAACGCTGGCGGCGCTGCTCAGCATCAATATATGATTTCGATACCTGAGACCTCCTACAAACGATAGGTTTACAGGCTGGGAGTTGCGAGTTGCAGAGAGGTGTACATTTCGATCCTAGCGACCACTTGGCGGTACGTTATTGTATCGTCCACAATACAAGGCAGCGTGCGGAAGGAGGAGCATCCACTCCATTCGCCCGCAGATGGAGGACGTCCTACTTTGATGTAGAGGTTTTTAAAGAGGCGCTTGAGAGGGAACGAAACTTACGCGAAACCCAGGAACCTTGCGGCGAAAGACTCGTTATGACACTTACACGAGCGTGCGATGCGACCATGCCGAGGGAAGTCAAACCGAGGAATGGAAGATCGCCGGTGTATTGGTGGACGGAGTCGATCGCCGACCTCCGAAGAACATGCCTCCACGCAAGACGGAGGGTGCAAAGAGCGCGGTCAGACGCCGATAGAATCGAGCGCAGAGGGGCGCTAGTCGCCGCGAAGGCCGCACTAAAGAGGGAGATAAAGGCCAGCAAGCGAGCCTGCTTCGAGGGTCTGTGTCAGAAGGCCAATACGAATCCGTGGGGTGACGCCTACCGGGTTGTAATGGCCAAAACCAGAGGATCGGCGGCTCCAACCGAGCGTTCACCAGAGCTGCTGCAGGTGATCGTTGGGGGACTCTTTCCGAGCCACGACCCAAGTCCATGGCCCCCCGCCGCCGTAGACGTGTCCCATGACCAGCGTTCCAGTATCCCAGACCTTAACGCTGTCATAGCGACGGAAGGGTGGACGGCTCAGCCGAACACCCGTGACCACGTGGGCACCGACAACGGCACAACGGGGGTCGGCGACGAGGCGACGGTGACGAATGATGAACTCATTGCGATAGCAAAGTCGCTAAAGGTGAACAAAGCGCCGGGACCGGATGGTATTCCGAACCTGGCCATCAAGACGGCTATCTTGCTGGATCCCGGAATGTTCAGGGTGGTGATGCAAAAGTGTCTGGACGAGGGCGTCTTCCCAGACGCCTGGAAAATTCAGACCCTTGTGTTGCTACCAAAGACAGGGAAGCCACCAGGAGATCCATCGGCATATAGACCAATATGTCTGTTGGATACAGCGGGTAAGGTGCTCGAGAGGGTAATCCTCAACAGACTGACAACATACACGGAGGGTATACGCGGTCTGTCAAGTAATCAGTTTGGCTTCCGTAAAGGGAAGTCGACGGTGGATGCCATCCTGTCCGTCACCAAGACGGCCGAGGTGGCAATCCAGCGCAAGAGGCGAGGAGTACGATACTGTGCGGTGGTCACCCTTGACGTGAGGAATGCGTTCAATAGCGCCAGTTGGGCGGCTATCGCCGACTCGCTCCAACGCCTTCAGGTTCCTGGGTACCTGTACAAGATTCTCGGAAGCTACTTCCAGAATCGCGTACTGGTATATAATACAGAGGCAGGCCAGAAACGTGTGCAGATCACCGCAGGCGTCCCGCAAGGTTCGATCCTGGGTCCGGTGTTATGGAACACGATGTACGACGAGGTACTGCGGCTTGAGTTCCCGAGCGGGGTAAAGATCGTCGGGTTCGCAGACGATATCACCCTGGAGATATGTGGTGAATCCATCGAGGAGGTCGAGTTAACGGCCTCACACTCCATTGGCATTGTGGAGAGATGGATGAGCTCCAGGCAATTGGAGCTAGCCCACCATAAGACCGAGGTCACGGTGGTGAACAATCGAAAATCGGAGCAACATGCGACGATTAGTGCAGGTAACTGCACAGTAGAATCGAAGAGGTTCTTGAGGTATCTTGGGGTTATGATCGACGACAAGCTGTCCTTTGTCAGTCACGTCGATTACGCTTGCAAGAAAGCCTCTATGGCTATATCGGCATTATCCCGCATGATGTCGAATAGCTCGGCGGTGCAAGGGAGTAAGCGTAAACTCCTGGCCAGTGTCGCCCTGTCCATACTTAGGTACGGCGGGCCGGCATGGATCACCGCCTTGAGTACCAAGAGCTACGCAAATAAGCTCGAGAGTACACACAGGCTTATGTGCCTAAGAGTGGTGAGTGCATACCGAACGGTATCACGCGACGCGGTCTGCGTCCTAGCGGGGATGATGCCAATAGGCATCGTCATAAAAGAGGACGTAGAGTGCTTCGAGCAACGTGGAACAAGAGGTATCCGAAAGACCACTAGAGCCGCATCCATGGTTAAGTGGCAGAGGGAATGGAACAACTCCACCAAAGGTCGGTGGACCCACCGACTAATCCCGGAATTAACCGGGTGGGTCGGTAGGCGACACGGTGAAGTGAACTTCCACTTAACGCAGATATTGTCTGGCCACGGCTGTTTTAGACAATACCTGCATAAATATGGGCATGCACAGTCCTCCGCATGCAGTGAGTGCGCGGGAGTCGAAGAAACTGCAGAACATGTGTTTTTCGCATGTCCTCGCTTCGACGGCGCGAGATCCGGCATGATGGCCGTATGCGGTCGCGACACGACTCCGGATAACTTGGTCCAGAGGATGTGTCAAGACCGGGACGTCTGGGACGCGGTATGCGTAGCAGCCTCCCAGATCGTCCTTGATCTCCAACAAAAATGGCGAAACGACCAAAGGCAGGTCGCAGGGACCACCTAACTACTAAAGCCCTAAGTAGTTAGACATAGTGGGTGCTTAACAAGCACAATAGCCCCCTCCCCGAAGTAATACCGAAAGGTGGTTCCGGGGAGGGACCAGGGCTAAAGGCACGGGTGGGTTTTTAGTGGGTCGAGGAGTTGGCACCCTCATCCCCACACCCTGAGTTCTTCAGGTGTCTGGTTGCAGATTTTCCATCCCGTCTAAAAAAAAAAAAAAAAAAAAACCAGAGGATCGGCGGCTCCAACCGAGCGTTCACCAGAGCTGCTGCAGGTGATCGTTGGGGGACTCTTTCCGAGCCACGACCCAAGTCCATGGCCCCCCGCCGCCGTAGACGTGTCCCATGACCAGCGTTCCAGTATCCCAGACCTTAACGCTGTCATAGCGACGGAAGGGTGGACGGCTCAGCCGAACACCCGTGACCACGTGGGCACCGACAACGGCACAACGGGGGTCGGCGACGAGGCGACGGTGACGAATGATGAACTCATTGCGATAGCAAAGTCGCTAAAGGTGAACAAAGCGCCGGGACCGGATGGTATTCCGAACCTGGCCATCAAGACGGCTATCTTGCTGGATCCCGGAATGTTCAGGGTGGTGATGCAAAAGTGTCTGGACGAGGGCGTCTTCCCAGACGCCTGGAAAATTCAGACCCTTGTGTTGCTACCAAAGACAGGGAAGCCACCAGGAGATCCATCGGCATATAGACCAATATGTCTGTTGGATACAGCGGGTAAGGTGCTCGAGAGGGTAATCCTCAACAGACTGACAACATACACGGAGGGTATACGCGGTCTGTCAAGTAATCAGTTTGGCTTCCGTAAAGGGAAGTCGACGGTGGATGCCATCCTGTCCGTCACCAAGACGGCCGAGGTGGCAATCCAGCGCAAGAGGCGAGGAGTACGATACTGTGCGGTGGTCACCCTTGACGTGAGGAATGCGTTCAATAGCGCCAGTTGGGCGGCTATCGCCGACTCGCTCCAACGCCTTCAGGTTCCTGGGTACCTGTACAAGATTCTCGGAAGCTACTTCCAGAATCGCGTACTGGTATATAATACAGAGGCAGGCCAGAAACGTGTGCAGATCACCGCAGGCGTCCCGCAAGGTTCGATCCTGGGTCCGGTGTTATGGAACACGATGTACGACGAGGTACTGCGGCTTGAGTTCCCGAGCGGGGTAAAGATCGTCGGGTTCGCAGACGATATCACCCTGGAGATATGTGGTGAATCCATCGAGGAGGTCGAGTTAACGGCCTCACACTCCATTGGCATTGTGGAGAGATGGATGAGCTCCAGGCAATTGGAGCTAGCCCACCATAAGACCGAGGTCACGGTGGTGAACAATCGAAAATCGGAGCAACATGCGACGATTAGTGCAGGTAACTGCACAGTAGAATCGAAGAGGTTCTTGAGGTATCTTGGGGTTATGATCGACGACAAGCTGTCCTTTGTCAGTCACGTCGATTACGCTTGCAAGAAAGCCTCTATGGCTATATCGGCATTATCCCGCATGATGTCGAATAGCTCGGCGGTGCAAGGGAGTAAGCGTAAACTCCTGGCCAGTGTCGCCCTGTCCATACTTAGGTACGGCGGGCCGGCATGGATCACCGCCTTGAGTACCAAGAGCTACGCAAATAAGCTCGAGAGTACACACAGGCTTATGTGCCTAAGAGTGGTGAGTGCATACCGAACGGTATCACGCGACGCGGTCTGCGTCCTAGCGGGGATGATGCCAATAGGCATCGTCATAAAAGAGGACGTAGAGTGCTTCGAGCAACGTGGAACAAGAGGTATCCGAAAGACCACTAGAGCCGCATCCATGGTTAAGTGGCAGAGGGAATGGAACAACTCCACCAAAGGTCGGTGGACCCACCGACTAATCCCGGAATTAACCGGGTGGGTCGGTAGGCGACACGGTGAAGTGAACTTCCACTTAACGCAGATATTGTCTGGCCACGGCTGTTTTAGACAATACCTGCATAAATATGGGCATGCACAGTCCTCCGCATGCAGTGAGTGCGCGGGAGTCGAAGAAACTGCAGAACATGTGTTTTTCGCATGTCCTCGCTTCGACGGCGCGAGATCCGGCATGATGGCCGTATGCGGTCGCGACACGACTCCGGATAACTTGGTCCAGAGGATGTGTCAAGACCGGGACGTCTGGGACGCGGTATGCGTAGCAGCCTCCCAGATCGTCCTTGATCTCCAACAAAAATGGCGAAACGACCAAAGGCAGGTCGCAGGGACCACCTAACTACTAAAGCCCTAAGTAGTTAGACATAGTGGGTGCTTAACAAGCACAATAGCCCCCTCCCCGAAGTAATACCGAAAGGTGGTTCCGGGGAGGGACCAGGGCTAAAGGCACGGGTGGGTTTTTAGTGGGTCGAGGAGTTGGCACCCTCATCCCCACACCCTGAGTTCTTCAGGTGTCTGGTTGCAGATTTTCCATCCCGTCTAAAAAAAAAAATAAAAAAAATAAAAAAACAAGACTACTCTTGCTTGAGGTGTGAATGTAGTTCGCCTCCCCGCGGTGCACCTTGGAAACGTTAAGCTCCCCTTAACGGCTAAACGAACTACGGAGGGAGCGTCATACGACGCATTGGGGTGGATGCCAGTAAAACCCCAATTATGGCAACTGGCTGCGAAAAGATTCACGAGTGGTACCGTTGTATTCGGGCTGGCGCCTGTGTCGTCTCCCTCAGTACTGCCGGGTGACACCGAGTAGGAAATGGCGAGGTTCCCGCGGCACAGGTCGTCTCCGTCCCATTAAAACCCTGGCAGGCCTCCAGTACGTTCCATTCTCCACCGCCCGACCTCGCCAGTCGGGTGGGAGTAGGCTCAGATGACCTATACCTGTCTTGCGCTGATCCGGCTCTGAACACGGTTCCCCATGAAGGGCCGTGTCAACCCTCGCATGGCCTCCCTGCTTGCATAGATAACCATGGGATCACAATAGCGACTACTCCACGTGGGCTTGGATAGCGGCTGGAGGGGGACCCAACAACATGGAGGAAACAAAAAAGACACAAGAGAGAGCGAATCCGTTCGCTAAAGGCGGCCTAGCGAGGTCCCCACCGCGTAAAACGGTGGGATCGGGCGTGAGCGACACCTGCGGTAGTGCTACGGCATCGGAGGCAGGTGGCACCAAGCTAGGCGTGGCCATGGATGGGCCAGGACTCATCCGGGCCATGGATAGGATGCGGGAAACCCTTCCTAAGGTGATGGAGGTCTCGGAGCAGTTGGATGCGATCATCGACTTTACGTCGTCGCGCAACAACATTGCGAAAGACCTAAAATTGAGCCTTCTTAGGCTACGCATGACAGTGCAGGCTGCATGCAAGGAGAGGGAGGAGCTGGAGGCCAAACTGCTAGCCGAGCAAAGTGCCAAAGAGTTGGCACGGCTAGCGGCCACCGAAAGGGCGAGGGACATTGCCTCGAAGCAGACGCAGACGGAATCATCCGTCTCCGTCGGAGAGTCCACCCTATCCATGGGGGCGGGGACCTCCAAGCGGGCTAGGCAGTCCCCGGGCGAGACGGCACCCGGCGCTTCTAAGAAGCGCATCGTGTCGGAAGCCCCAAAGGGGAAACGAACCTATGCGAACGTGGCGGCGGGGTCAGAGGGTCCATCCTCGCGACCAGCTTCGGCTTCTCGCAAAGAGAGAGGCCCCGGCGCTAAGCCCAGCGCGAAAGGCGCGTCGACCAGCTCGCGTGTTGTCTCAAGCGCCGAAGGGGGCCCGAGCGGCAGGGCTCCAACGACAACAACAGCCATAACCAGCACGGAGGCAGATGCCAGTGCTAGGAGGGGGACAAGCGATGACCCCAGGCGGGGCAGGGAAGCCCCATGGAATAAAGTGAGGAAAAAGAGAAATAAAACTAAAAAAGAAAAAGATAAGCGACAGGTGGCCCGCAAGCGTAACCGCGGAGAGGCCCTCATCGTTAAGACCGAGGCGTCAAAGTACTCCGAGGTCTTGAAAGCGATGCGCGGGGACGCTAAACTGGCAGGCCTAGGCGCCGACGTGCGGAGTATACGCCGTACCCGCACCGGCGAAATGCTCCTGGAGCTTAAAAAAGCGACAACGCTTAAGGGCCCGGCGTATAGAGACCTGGCAAAACAGGCCTTAGGTGAGGGTGTGGAGGTGCGCGCCCTCGTCTCGCAGGTGACGATCCAGTGTAAAAACCTGGATGAGATCACCGAGGCAGACGAGATCTCCACTGCACTGAAGGAACAGTGCAAGGTCGAGGTTGCCGCCGCAGACATACGTCTGAGGAAGGGTCCACTTGGGACCCAGGTGGCAACCCTGAGGGTAGCGGCAGTCGACGCAGACGCGGCGTTGAAAGTGGCGAAGGTGAAGGTGGGATGGTCAATATGCCCACTAAGCCTGCACCAGCCGCCGAAGGCATGTTTCAGATGCCTAGAGAGCGGGCACATGTCCTGGGAATGCAAAGGCCCAGATAGGAGCAACATGTGCAGAAGGTGTGGCAGCACTAGCCACAAGGCGCGGGATTGCAAAGGTCCCCCCAAATGCTTGATGTGCGCCGGGAAACCGGACGATAAGCACGTCATGGGGGGGGGGGGGGGCCAAGTGCCCGGCCGCTAAGGGTATACCAACGAGCCAACCGTAATGCAGGTAACCCAACTAAACCTGAACCATTGTGAGGCAGCCCAGCAACTGCTGTGTCAGACAGTTAGCGAGTCGGCATCGGATATCGCCATAATTTCCGACCCATACCGCATCCCATCCGGCAACGGGAACTGGTTTGCGGACAGGGCTAATATGGCGGCATTATGGACGACGGGTAAGTACCCGGTTCAGGAGGTTGTGTCCAACACAAACGAAGGCTTCGTGGTTGTAAAAGTGAATGGAGTGTTCTTCTGCAGCTGCTACGCACCGCCAAGGTGGTCGATCGAACAGTTTTCCAATATGCTTGATCGGATGACAACGGAGCTAACTGGCCTGAACCCGTTGGTAATAGCGGGGGACTTCAACGCTTGGGCGCTCGAGTGGGGGAGCCGCCTTACCAACCCTAGGGGCCAGATTCTTCTGGAGGCCTTGGCTAGGCTCAATGTAGACCTAGCCAACGTGGGTACCACGAGTACCTACCATAGAAATGGAGCGGAATCGATTATCGATATAACATTTAGCAGTCCTGGGCTAATTAGCAATTGGAGGGTGGATGATGGCTACACCCATAGCGACCACTTGGCGGTACGTTATTGTATCGTCCACAATACAAGGCAGCGTGCGGAAGGAGGAGCATCCACTCCATTCGCCCGCAGATGGAGGACGTCCTACTTTGATGTAGAGGTTTTTAAAGAGGCGCTTGAGAGGGAACGAAACTTACGCGAAACCCAGGAACCTTGCGGCGAAAGACTCGTTATGACACTTACACGAGCGTGCGATGCGACCATGCCGAGGGAAGTCAAACCGAGGAATGGAAGATCGCCGGTGTATTGGTGGACGGAGTCGATCGCCGACCTCCGAAGAACATGCCTCCACGCAAGACGGAGGGTGCAAAGAGCGCGGTCAGACGCCGATAGAATCGAGCGTAGAGGGGCGCTAGTCGCCGCGAAGGCCGCACTAAAGAGGGAGATAAAGGCCAGCAAGCGAGCCTGCTTCGAGGGTCTGTGTCAGAAGGCCAATACGAATCCGTGGGGTGACGCCTACCGGGTTGTAATGGCCAAAACCAGAGGATCGGCGGCTCCAACCGAGCGTTCACCAGAGCTGCTGCAGGTGATCGTTGGGGGACTCTTTCCGAGCCACGACCCAAGTCCATGGCCCCCCGCCGCCGTAGACGTGTCCCATGACCAGCGTTCCAGTATCCCAGACCTTAACGCTGTCATAGCGACGGAAGGGTGGACGGCTCAGCCGAACACCCGTGACCACGTGGGCACCGACAACGGCACAACGGGGGTCGGCGACGAGGCGACGGTGACGAATGATGAACTCATTGCGATAGCAAAGTCGCTAAAGGTGAACAAAGCGCCGGGACCGGATGGTATTCCGAACCTGGCCATCAAGACGGCTATCTTGCTGGATCCCGGAATGTTCAGGGTGGTGATGCAAAAGTGTCTGGACGAGGGCGTCTTCCCAGACGCCTGGAAAATTCAGACCCTTGTGTTGCTACCAAAGACAGGGAAGCCACCAGGAGATCCATCGGCATATAGACCAATATGTCTGTTGGATACAGCGGGTAAGGTGCTCGAGAGGGTAATCCTCAACAGACTGACAACATACACGGAGGGTATACGCGGTCTGTCAAGTAATCAGTTTGGCTTCCGTAAAGGGAAGTCGACGGTGGATGCCATCCTGTCCGTCACCAAGACGGCCGAGGTGGCAATCCAGCGCAAGAGGCGAGGAGTACGATACTGTGCGGTGGTCACCCTTGACGTGAGGAATGCGTTCAATAGCGCCAGTTGGGCGGCTATCGCCGACTCGCTCCAACGCCTTCAGGTTCCTGGGTACCTGTACAAGATTCTCGGAAGCTACTTCCAGAATCGCGTACTGGTATATAATACAGAGGCAGGCCAGAAACGTGTGCAGATCACCGCAGGCGTCCCGCAAGGTTCGATCCTGGGTCCGGTGTTATGGAACACGATGTACGACGAGGTACTGCGGCTTGAGTTCCCGAGCGGGGTAAAGATCGTCGGGTTCGCAGACGATATCACCCTGGAGATATGTGGTGAATCCATCGAGGAGGTCGAGTTAACGGCCTCACACTCCATTGGCATTGTGGAGAGATGGATGAGCTCCAGGCAATTGGAGCTAGCCCACCATAAGACCGAGGTCACGGTGGTGAACAATCGAAAATCGGAGCAACATGCGACGATTAGTGCAGGTAACTGCACAGTAGAATCGAAGAGGTTCTTGAGGTATCTTGGGGTTATGATCGACGACAAGCTGTCCTTTGTCAGTCACGTCGATTACGCTTGCAAGAAAGCCTCTATGGCTATATCGGCATTATCCCGCATGATGTCGAATAGCTCGGCGGTGCAAGGGAGTAAGCGTAAACTCCTGGCCAGTGTCGCCCTGTCCATACTTAGGTACGGCGGGCCGGCATGGATCACCGCCTTGAGTACCAAGAGCTACGCAAATAAGCTCGAGAGTACACACAGGCTTATGTGCCTAAGAGTGGTGAGTGCATACCGAACGGTATCACGCGACGCGGTCTGCGTCCTAGCGGGGATGATGCCAATAGGCATCGTCATAAAAGAGGACGTAGAGTGCTTCGAGCAACGTGGAACAAGAGGTATCCGAAAGACCACTAGAGCCGCATCCATGGTTAAGTGGCAGAGGGAATGGAACAACTCCACCAAAGGTCGGTGGACCCACCGACTAATCCCGGAATTAACCGGGTGGGTCGGTAGGCGACACGGTGAAGTGAACTTCCACTTAACGCAGATATTGTCTGGCCACGGCTGTTTTAGACAATACCTGCATAAATATGGGCATGCACAGTCCTCCGCATGCAGTGAGTGCGCGGGAGTCGAAGAAACTGCAGAACATGTGTTTTTCGCATGTCCTCGCTTCGACGGCGCGAGATCCGGCATGATGGCCGTATGCGGTCGCGACACGACTCCGGATAACTTGGTCCAGAGGATGTGTCAAGACCGGGACGTCTGGGACGCGGTATGCGTAGCAGCCTCCCAGATCGTCCTTGATCTCCAACAAAAATGGCGAAACGACCAAAGGCAGGTCGCAGGGACCACCTAACTACTAAAGCCCTAAGTAGTTAGACATAGTGGGTGCTTAACAAGCACAATAGCCCCCTCCCCGAAGTAATACCGAAAGGTGGTTCCGGGGAGGGACCAGGGCTAAAGGCACGGGTGGGTTTTTAGTGGGTCGAGGAGTTGGCACCCTCATCCCCACACCCTGAGTTCTTCAGGTGTCTGGTTGCAGATTTTCCATCCCGTCTAAAAAAAAAAAATAAAAAAAATAAAAAAGACTACCCTTGCTTGAGGTGTGAATGTAGTTCGCCTCCCCGCGGTGCACCTTGGAAACGTTAAGCTCCCCTTAACGGCTAAACGAACTACGGAGGGAGCGTCATACGACGCATTGGGGTGGATGCCAGTAAAACCCCAATTATGGCAACTGGCTGCGAAAAGATTCACGAGTGGTACCGTTGTATTCGGGCTGGCGCCTGTGTCGTCTCCCTCAGTACTGCCGGGTGACACCGAGTAGGAAATGGCGAGGTTCCCGCGGCACAGGTCGTCTCCGTCCCATTAAAACCCTGGCAGGCCTCCAGTACGTTCCATTCTCCACCGCCCGACCTCGCCAGTCGGGTGGGAGTAGGCTCAGATGACCTATACCTGTCTTGCGCTGATCCGGCTCTGAACACGGTTCCCCATGAAGGGCCGTGTCAACCCTCGCATGGCCTCCCTGCTTGCATAGATAACCATGGGATCACAATAGCGACTACTCCACGTGGGCTTGGATAGCGGCTGGAGGGGGACCCAACAACATGGAGGAAACAAAAAAGACACAAGAGAGAGCGAATCCGTTCGCTAAAGGCGGCCTAGCGAGGTCCCCACCGCGTAAAACGGTGGGATCGGGCGTGAGCGACACCTGCGGTAGTGCTACGGCATCGGAGGCAGGTGGCACCAAGCTAGGCGTGGCCATGGATGGGCCAGGACTCATCCGGGCCATGGATAGGATGCGGGAAACCCTTCCTAAGGTGATGGAGGTCTCGGAGCAGTTGGATGCGATCATCGACTTTACGTCGTCGCGCAACAACATTGCGAAAGACCTAAAATTGAGCCTTCTTAGGCTACGCATGACAGTGCAGGCTGCATGCAAGGAGAGGGAGGAGCTGGAGGCCAAACTGCTAGCCGAGCAAAGTGCCAAAGAGTTGGCACGGCTAGCGGCCACCGAAAGGGCGAGGGACATTGCCTCGAAGCAGACGCAGACGGAATCATCCGTCTCCGTCGGAGAGTCCACCCTATCCATGGGGGCGGGGACCTCCAAGCGGGCTAGGCAGTCCCCGGGCGAGACGGCACCCGGCGCTTCTAAGAAGCGCATCGTGTCGGAAGCCCCAAAGGGGAAACGAACCTATGCGAACGTGGCGGCGGGGTCAGAGGGTCCATCCTCGCGACCAGCTTCGGCTTCTCGCAAAGAGAGAGGCCCCGGCGCTAAGCCCAGCGCGAAAGGCGCGTCGACCAGCTCGCGTGTTGTCTCAAGCGCCGAAGGGGGCCCGAGCGGCAGGGCTCCAACGACAACAACAGCCATAACCAGCACGGAGGCAGATGCCAGTGCTAGGAGGGGGACAAGCGATGACCCCAGGCGGGGCAGGGAAGCCCCATGGAATAAAGTGAGGAAAAAGAGAAATAAAACTAAAAAAGAAAAAGATAAGCGACAGGTGGCCCGCAAGCGTAACCGCGGAGAGGCCCTCATCGTTAAGACCGAGGCGTCAAAGTACTCCGAGGTCTTGAAAGCGATGCGCGGGGACGCTAAACTGGCAGGCCTAGGCGCCGACGTGCGGAGTATACGCCGTACCCGCACCGGCGAAATGCTCCTGGAGCTTAAAAAAGCGACAACGCTTAAGGGCCCGGCGTATAGAGACCTGGCAAAACAGGCCTTAGGTGAGGGTGTGGAGGTGCGCGCCCTCGTCTCGCAGGTGACGATCCAGTGTAAAAACCTGGATGAGATCACCGAGGCAGACGAGATCTCCACTGCACTGAAGGAACAGTGCAAGGTCGAGGTTGCCGCCGCAGACATACGTCTGAGGAAGGGTCCACTTGGGACCCAGGTGGCAACCCTGAGGGTAGCGGCAGTCGACGCAGACGCGGCGTTGAAAGTGGCGAAGGTGAAGGTGGGATGGTCAATATGCCCACTAAGCCTGCACCAGCCGCCGAAGGCATGTTTCAGATGCCTAGAGAGCGGGCACATGTCCTGGGAATGCAAAGGCCCAGATAGGAGCAACATGTGCAGAAGGTGTGGCAGCACTAGCCACAAGGCGCGGGATTGCAAAGGTCCCCCCAAATGCTTGATGTGCGCCGGGAAACCGGACGATAAGCACGGGGGGGGGGGGGGGCAAGTGCCCGGCCGCTAAGGGTATACCAACGAGCCAACCGTAATGCAGGTAACCCAACTAAACCTGAACCATTGTGAGGCAGCCCAGCAACTGCTGTGTCAGACAGTTAGCGAGTCGGCATCGGATATCGCCATAATTTCCGACCCATACCGCATCCCATCCGGCAACGGGAACTGGTTTGCGGACAGGGCTAATATGGCGGCATTATGGACGACGGGTAAGTACCCGGTTCAGGAGGTTGTGTCCAACACAAACGAAGGCTTCGTGGTTGTAAAAGTGAATGGAGTGTTCTTCTGCAGCTGCTACGCACCGCCAAGGTGGTCGATCGAACAGTTTTCCAATATGCTTGATCGGATGACAACGGAGCTAACTGGCCTGAACCCGTTGGTAATAGCGGGGGACTTCAACGCTTGGGCGCTCGAGTGGGGGAGCCGCCTTACCAACCCTAGGGGCCAGATTCTTCTGGAGGCCTTGGCTAGGCTCAATGTAGACCTAGCCAACGTGGGTACCACGAGTACCTACCATAGAAATGGAGCGGAATCGATTATCGATATAACATTTAGCAGTCCTGGGCTAATTAGCAATTGGAGGGTGGATGATGGCTACACCCATAGCGACCACTTGGCGGTACGTTATTGTATCGTCCACAATACAAGGCAGCGTGCGGAAGGAGGAGCATCCACTCCATTCGCCCGCAGATGGAGGACGTCCTACTTTGATGTAGAGGTTTTTAAAGAGGCGCTTGAGAGGGAACGAAACTTACGCGAAACCCAGGAACCTTGCGGCGAAAGACTCGTTATGACACTTACACGAGCGTGCGATGCGACCATGCCGAGGGAAGTCAAACCGAGGAATGGAAGATCGCCGGTGTATTGGTGGACGGAGTCGATCGCCGACCTCCGAAGAACATGCCTCCACGCAAGACGGAGGGTGCAAAGAGCGCGGTCAGACGCCGATAGAATCGAGCGTAGAGGGGCGCTAGTCGCCGCGAAGGCCGCACTAAAGAGGGAGATAAAGGCCAGCAAGCGAGCCTGCTTCGAGGGTCTGTGTCAGAAGGCCAATACGAATCCGTGGGGTGACGCCTACCGGGTTGTAATGGCCAAAACCAGAGGATCGGCGGCTCCAACCGAGCGTTCACCAGAGCTGCTGCAGGTGATCGTTGGGGGACTCTTTCCGAGCCACGACCCAAGTCCATGGCCCCCCGCCGCCGTAGACGTGTCCCATGACCAGCGTTCCAGTATCCCAGACCTTAACGCTGTCATAGCGACGGAAGGGTGGACGGCTCAGCCGAACACCCGTGACCACGTGGGCACCGACAACGGCACAACGGGGGTCGGCGACGAGGCGACGGTGACGAATGATGAACTCATTGCGATAGCAAAGTCGCTAAAGGTGAACAAAGCGCCGGGACCGGATGGTATTCCGAACCTGGCCATCAAGACGGCTATCTTGCTGGATCCCGGAATGTTCAGGGTGGTGATGCAAAAGTGTCTGGACGAGGGCGTCTTCCCAGACGCCTGGAAAATTCAGACCCTTGTGTTGCTACCAAAGACAGGGAAGCCACCAGGAGATCCATCGGCATATAGACCAATATGTCTGTTGGATACAGCGGGTAAGGTGCTCGAGAGGGTAATCCTCAACAGACTGACAACATACACGGAGGGTATACGCGGTCTGTCAAGTAATCAGTTTGGCTTCCGTAAAGGGAAGTCGACGGTGGATGCCATCCTGTCCGTCACCAAGACGGCCGAGGTGGCAATCCAGCGCAAGAGGCGAGGAGTACGATACTGTGCGGTGGTCACCCTTGACGTGAGGAATGCGTTCAATAGCGCCAGTTGGGCGGCTATCGCCGACTCGCTCCAACGCCTTCAGGTTCCTGGGTACCTGTACAAGATTCTCGGAAGCTACTTCCAGAATCGCGTACTGGTATATAATACAGAGGCAGGCCAGAAACGTGTGCAGATCACCGCAGGCGTCCCGCAAGGTTCGATCCTGGGTCCGGTGTTATGGAACACGATGTACGACGAGGTACTGCGGCTTGAGTTCCCGAGCGGGGTAAAGATCGTCGGGTTCGCAGACGATATCACCCTGGAGATATGTGGTGAATCCATCGAGGAGGTCGAGTTAACGGCCTCACACTCCATTGGCATTGTGGAGAGATGGATGAGCTCCAGGCAATTGGAGCTAGCCCACCATAAGACCGAGGTCACGGTGGTGAACAATCGAAAATCGGAGCAACATGCGACGATTAGTGCAGGTAACTGCACAGTAGAATCGAAGAGGTTCTTGAGGTATCTTGGGGTTATGATCGACGACAAGCTGTCCTTTGTCAGTCACGTCGATTACGCTTGCAAGAAAGCCTCTATGGCTATATCGGCATTATCCCGCATGATGTCGAATAGCTCGGCGGTGCAAGGGAGTAAGCGTAAACTCCTGGCCAGTGTCGCCCTGTCCATACTTAGGTACGGCGGGCCGGCATGGATCACCGCCTTGAGTACCAAGAGCTACGCAAATAAGCTCGAGAGTACACACAGGCTTATGTGCCTAAGAGTGGTGAGTGCATACCGAACGGTATCACGCGACGCGGTCTGCGTCCTAGCGGGGATGATGCCAATAGGCATCGTCATAAAAGAGGACGTAGAGTGCTTCGAGCAACGTGGAACAAGAGGTATCCGAAAGACCACTAGAGCCGCATCCATGGTTAAGTGGCAGAGGGAATGGAACAACTCCACCAAAGGTCGGTGGACCCACCGACTAATCCCGGAATTAACCGGGTGGGTCGGTAGGCGACACGGTGAAGTGAACTTCCACTTAACGCAGATATTGTCTGGCCACGGCTGTTTTAGACAATACCTGCATAAATATGGGCATGCACAGTCCTCCGCATGCAGTGAGTGCGCGGGAGTCGAAGAAACTGCAGAACATGTGTTTTTCGCATGTCCTCGCTTCGACGGCGCGAGATCCGGCATGATGGCCGTATGCGGTCGCGACACGACTCCGGATAACTTGGTCCAGAGGATGTGTCAAGACCGGGACGTCTGGGACGCGGTATGCGTAGCAGCCTCCCAGATCGTCCTTGATCTCCAACAAAAATGGCGAAACGACCAAAGGCAGGTCGCAGGGACCACCTAACTACTAAAGCCCTAAGTAGTTAGACATAGTGGGTGCTTAACAAGCACAATAGCCCCCTCCCCGAAGTAATACCGAAAGGTGGTTCCGGGGAGGGACCAGGGCTAAAGGCACGGGTGGGTTTTTAGTGGGTCGAGGAGTTGGCACCCTCATCCCCACACCCTGAGTTCTTCAGGTGTCTGGTTGCAGATTTTCCATCCCGTCTAAAAAAAAAAAAAAAAAAGACTACCCTTGCTTGGAGGTTGCCGCGAAGGCCGAGCCGGCTGGCCGGCTGGCTGGCTGGCTGGCTGGCCGGCCGGCTGGTCGGCCGCGGGAGGGTTCCGGCCGCGTGCATCCCATGTGCGCGCGTGTCCGTCGAGACGTGTGAGAGTGCAGAGTTAGAGAAGTCCCCACCATGGCGTGGCATATGCGTATGCATGTGCGCGCCGTGGTGTGTGGACTTCTCTATTTTGCTTAAGTCCCCGTGCGCCTGGAAGTAGGCCACACCTGCCACACCTGAGGGATGAAAAAATGTACAAGTCCCGGACCCGATGGCCCATGGCCTGGCAGAGTACCAGGCCGTAGTGCACGTTTGGCTGGTCTGCAAGGCTGGTGGGCGAACGACAGCGAGCAAAAAATTTTACAAGTCCCGGACCCGATGGGCCATGGCCTTGCAGAGTACCAGACCGTAGTGCACGCCTAGCTGCTCTGCAAGGCTGGTGGGCGAACGAAAGCGAGCAAAAAATTTTACAAGTCCCGGACCCGATGGCCCATGGCCTTGCAGAGAACCAGACCGTAGTGCACGCCTAGCTGCTCTGCAAGGGTGGTGAGAAAAAATTTACAAGTGGGCATGGCTGGGACCAGAGTACGAAAGCGAGCAAAAAATTTTACAAGTCCCGGACCCGATGGGCCATGGCCTTGCAGAGAACCAGACCGTAGTGCACGCCTAGCTGCTCTGCAAGGGTGGTGGGCGAACGAAAGCGAGCAAAAAATTTTACAAGTCCCGGACCCGATGGGCCATGGCCTTGCAGAGAACCAGACCGTAGTGCACGCCTAGCTGCTCTGCAAGGGTGGTGGGCGAACGAAAGCGAGCAAAAAATTTTACAAGTCCCGGACCCGATGGGCCATGGCCTTGCAGAGAACCAGACCGTAGTGCACGCCTAGCTGCTCTGCAAGGCTGAGTGGGCGAACGAAAGTGAGCAAAAAATTTTACAAGTCCCGGACCCGATGGGCCATGGCCTTGCAGAGAACCAGACCGTAGTGCACGCCTAGCTGCTCTGCAAGGGTGGTGGGCGAACGAAAGCGAGCAAAAAATTTTACAAGTCCCGGACCCGATGGCCTATGGCCTTGCAGAGTACCAGACCGTAGTGCACGCCTAGCTGCTCTGCAAGGGTGGTGGGCGAACGAAAGCGAGCAAAAAATTTTACAAGTCCCGGACCCGATGGGCCATGGCCTTGCAGAGAACCAGACCGTAGTGCACGCCTAGCTGCTCTGCAAGGGCCTATGGCCTTGCAGAGAACCAGACCGTAGTGCACGCCTAGCTGCTCTGCAAGGGTGGTGGGCGAACGAAAGACGAGCAAAAAATTTTACAAGTCCCGGACCCGATGGGCCATGGCCTTGCAGAGAACCAGACCGTAGTGCACGCCTAGCTGCTCTGCAAGGGTGGTGGGCGAACGAAAGCGAGCAAAAAATTTTACAAGTCCCGGACCCGATGGCCTATGGCCTTGCAGAGAACCAGACCGTAGTGCACGCCTAGCTGCTCTGCAAGGGTGGTGGGCGAACGAAAGCGAGCAAAAAATTTTACAAGTCCCGGACCCGATGGGCCTATGGCCTTGCAGAGAACCAGACCGTAGTGCACGCCTAGCTGCTCTGCAAGGGTGGTGGGCGAACGAAAGCGAGCAAAAAATTTTACAAGTCCCGGACCCGATGGGCCATGGCCTTGCAGAGAACCAGACCGTAGTGCACGCCTAGCTGCTCTGCAAGGGTGGTGGGCGAACGAAAGCGAGCAAAAAATTTTACAAGTCCCGGACCCGATGGGCCATGGCCTTGCAGAGAACCAGACCGTAGTGCACGCCTAGCTGCTCTGCACGCTGAGAGGGGTGAAAAAAATTACAAGTCCCAGACCCGATGGCCTATGGCCTTGCAGAGAACCAGACCGTAGTGCACGCCTAGCTGCTCTGCACGCTAAGAGGGGTGAAAAAAATTACAAGTCCCGGACCCGATGGCCCATGGCCTGGCAGAGTACCAGGCCGTAGTGCACGCCTAGCTGGTTTGCATGGCTGAGAGGGGTGAAAAAAATTACCCGGTGGCCTCTGCCATGGCGGACCCCTAGAACATACACTACGCTCAGGTTCGAACCCCTAGGTAGAGAGCCAAGAGCGACGACCGTAGTGTACGTCAGCGAGCTTTACCACTCGGCACTAGTCCGGCCGGATGGACCAACGGGGCAACTTTTGTCCAAAAAAGTACTTATAGGAGGGGTAGTGTGGTCGCAGGCAAAACCCAAATTCGAGTGAAAATGCCATACACGTCGAAGGAAGGTTTTTTGAAGGGCCTACGCATACTATCCTGGTCGGGGTGTCGAGGTGACTACCAGTGACTGCGAGCTACTGCGCCTACATGCGCAGCGTGGTCCGTCACAGCGAGACGTCCCATCCCGGCCGAAGCGGCGAGCGACGAGCGAACGAGCGACGAGCGAACGAGCGACGACAGCGACCAGGGTGGGTAGCGTGCGAGTGGGAAATCCGTGCTCCGAGTGCAAAAGCCTTACACGTCGAGCTAGGATACCGCACGCTTCCCCGGTTCGGGGTGTCGAGGTGACCACCAGTGACCACTAGATACTGCGCCTACCGCGCAGCGTGGTCGGTCTCATCGAGGCCATCCATCCCGAGACCGAAAAGCGACCGAGCGACGACAGCGACCAGGGTGTGGTAGCGTGCGAGTGGGAAATCCATGTTCCGAGTGAAAAAGCCTTACACGTCGAGCTAGGATACTGCACGCTTCCCCGGTTCGGGGTGTCGAGGTGACTACCAGTGACCACTTGATACTGCGCCTACCGCGCAGCGTGGTCGGTCGCCTCGAGGCCATCCATCCCGAAACCGAAAAGCGACCGAAACGAGGGCGGGCGGACGATTGCATGAATGTCATACGGCTACCACGCTATGCTGAAAGGATAGCGACCGTAGCAGGTATTATGACCCCGGCAACACAAACACAAACACTGGAAGTCTTTTGGCATTGTCTTGCTTGTGGGCGCACTCGCACCCGGCGCGGTGGCGGCTGGCCCACAGCTACGGCACGAGGAACGAAACGATACATAAAGGGAACGACGTTGTGGTGACGTTGGCGGACATACACACCCACTCACACACGCACGCGGCAATCGTCCGGCAATTGGCGGTTGGCGGCCGCGGCGTGCTCGCTCGCTTCGCGGCAGAGAGAGGAGAGACGCATTAGTTACAAACCCAGGAGGCGGTCGAAGCCCGGCGCGGCGTTCACCCCACTGAGCGAGAGAACTACTCACACTCACGATCGACGCGAGACGAGAATTCTGGTTGATCCTACCAGTAATATACGCTTGTCTCAAAGGTTAAGCCATGCATGTCTAAGTACAAACAGATTTAATGTGAAACCGCATAAGGCTCAGTATAACAGCTATAATTTACAAGATCATTTACCTAGTTACTTGGATAACTGTGGAAAATCTAGAGCTAATACATGCAAAATGCAGGAACCTCGCGGAACCTGTGCAATTATTAGTCAAACCAATCGTCCTCCGTGACGCTGAAGTTGAAATCTGGATAATTTTGTTGATCGTATGGTCTCGCACCGACGACGGATCTTTCAAATATCTGCCCTATCAACTATTGATGGTAGTATAGAGGACTACCATGGTTGCAACGGGTAACGGGGAATCAGGGTTCGATTCCGGAGAGGGAGCCTGAGAAATGGCTACCACATCCAAGGAAGGCAGCAGGCGCGTAAATTACCCAATCCCGGCACGGGGAGGTAGTGACGAGAAATAACAATATAAGACTCTTTTATGATGTCTTATAATTGGAATGAGTTGAGCATAAATCCTTCAACAAGGATCAAGTGGAGGGCAAGTCTGGTGCCAGCAGCCGCGGTAATTCCAGCTCCACTAGCGTATATTAAAATTGTTGCGGTTAAAACGTTCGAAGTTTATTCTTGTCCAACACGGGTGCTACTCCTAATGATGGCAGTAGGTCACTGGATTGTTGCGACTATAAGACTGGGTGCGCCGGTTCGCCTCGCGCGGCCGGCGTAGTGTGGCGCTGATGCCCTTCAACGGGTGCAGCGTATTCTCCACAAGCCCAGCTGCTATTACCTTGAACAAATTAGAGTGCTTTAAGCAGGCTATCCTACGGCCGAGAATATTGATGGAATACCATTTGCATGGTAATTATGGAATATGACCTTGGTCTTAATTTTCCATTGGTCTTGAGATAATACAGATCAAGAGGTAATGATTAACAGAAGTAGTTGGGGGCATTAGTTTCTTACGGCGCGAGAGGACTGAAATTCGTATACCGTCGTAAGACTAACTTTTCAAAGTAAGCATTTGCCAAGGATCCGCTTGCATTAATGGAAGAACGAAAGTTAGAGGATCGTCATTTGGCCCTTTGGTACCCCCCTTGGGAGAATTCGGTGACCAAATTTTTCTTTCAATTTTGCCTATAGTCCCTTCTTTGGACACTATGGCACCGAATTTCACCGTCTACGACCAGTTTTTCATCGTAAATTATGCCAAGGGTCCCCCTTTGGCGAAAATGGAAAAAAAAATGTGGTCGTCATTTCTCCCTTTGGTCCCCCCTTGGGAGAATACGGTGAGCAAATTTTTTTTTCAATTTTGCCTATAGTCCCATCTTTGGACACTATGGCACCGAATTTCATCGTCTACGACCAGTTTTTCATCGTAAATTATGCCAAGGGTCCCCCCTTGGCAAAAATGAAAAAACATATTTGGTCGTCATTTCTCCCTTTGGTCCCCCCTTGGGAGAATACGGAGAGCAAATTTTTTTTTTCAATTTTGCCTATAGTCCCTTCTTTGGACACTATGGCACCGAATTTCATCGTCCACGACCAGTTTTTCATCGTAAATTATGCCAAGGGTCCCCCCTTGGCGAAAAAATAAAAAAATTTGGTCGTCATTTTCTCCCCTTGGGAGAATACGGCGAGATTTTTTTTTTCAATTTTACCTATAGTCCCTTCTTGGACACTATGGCACCGAATTTCATCGTCTACGACCAGTTTTTCATCGTAAATTATGCCAAGGGTCCCCCCTTGGCGAAAATGGAAAAAAAAATTTGGTCGTCATTTCTCCCTTTGGTCCCCCCTTGGGAGAATACGGTGAGCAATTTTTTTTTTCAATTTTGCCTATAGTCCCTTCTTTGGACACTATGGCACCGAATTTCATCGTCTACGACCAGTTTTTCATCGTAAATTATGCCAAGGGTCCCCCCTTGGCGAAAATGGAAAAAAAATTTGGTCGTCATTTCTCCCTTTGGTCCCCCCTTGGGAGAATACGGTGAGCAAATTTTTTTTTTCAATTTTGCCTATAGTCCCTTCTTTGGACACTATGGCACCGAATTTCATCGTCTACGACCAGTTTTTCATCGTAAATTATGCCAAGGGTCCCCCCTTGGCGAAAATGGAAAAAAAAATTTGGTCGTCATTTCTCCCTTTGGGAGAATACGGTGAGCAATTTTTTTTTCAATTTTGCCTATAGTCCCTTCTTTGAGCACTATGGCACGATTTCATCGTCTACGACCAGTTTTTCATCGTAAATTAGCCAAGGGTCCCCCCTTGGCGAAAATGAAAAAAAAATTTGGTCGTCATTTCTCCCTTTGGTCCCCCCTTGGGAGAATACGGTGAGCAAATTTTTTTTTTCAATTTTGCCTATAGTCCCTTCTTTGGACACTATGGCACCGAATTTCATCGTCTACGACCAGTTTTTCATCGTAAATTATGCCAAGGGTCCCCCCTTGGCGAAAATGGAAAAAAAAATTTGGTCGTCATTTCTCCCTTTGGTCCCCCCTTGGGAGAATACGGTGAGCAAATTTTTTTTTTCAATTTTGCCTATAGTCCCTTCTTTGGACACTATGGCACCGAATTTCATCGTCTACGACCAGTTTTTCATCGTAAATTATGCCAAGGGTCCCCCCTTGGCGAAAATGGAAAAAAAAATTTGGTCGTCATTTCTCCCTTTGGTCCCCCCTTGGGAGAATACGGTGAGCAATTTTTTTTTTTTTTTCAATTTTGCCTATAGTCCCTTCTTTGGACACTATGGCACCGAATTTCATCGTCTACGACCAGTTTTTCATCGTAAATTATGCCAAGGGTCCCCCCTTGGCGAAAAATGAAAAAAAAATTTGGTCGTCATTTCTCCCTTTGGTCCCCCCTTGGGAGAATACGGTGTGAAATTTTTTTTTTCAATTTTGCCTATAGTCCCTTCTTTGGACACTATGGCACCGAATTTCATCGTCTACGACCAGTTTTTCATCGTAAATTATGCCAAGGGTCCCCCCTTGGCGAAAATGGAAAAAAAATTTGGTCGTCATTTCTCCCTTTGGTCCCCCCTTGGGAGAATACGGTGAGCAAATTTTTTTTTTCAATTTTGCCTATAGTCCCTTCTTTGGACACTATGGCACCGAATTTCATCGTCTACGACCAGTTTTTCATCGTAAATTATGCCAAGGGTCCCCCTTGGCGAAAATGAAAAAAAAAATTTGGTCGTCATTTCTCCCTTTGGTCCCCCTGGAAACTTGGGAGAATACGGTGAGCAAATTTTTTTTTTCAATTTTGCCTATAGTCCCTTCTTTGGACACTATGGCACCGAATTTCATCGTCTACGACCAGTTTTTCATCGTAAATTATGCCAAGGGTCCCCCCTTGGCGAAAATGGAAAAAAAAATTTGGTCGTCATTTCTCCCTTTGGTCCCCCCTTGGGAGAATACGGTGAGCAAATTTTTTTTTTTCAATTTTGCCTATAGTCCCTTCTTTGGACACTATGGCACCGAATTTCATCGTCTACGACCAGTCTTTCATCGTAAATTATGCCAAGGGTCCCCCCTTGGCGAAAATGGAAAAAAAATTTGGTCGTCATTTCTCCCTTTGGTCCCCCCTTGGGAGAATACGGTGAGCAAATTTTTTTTTTCAATTTTGCCTATAGTCCCTTCTTTGGACACTATGGCACCGAATTTCATCGTCTACGACCAGTTTTTCATCGTAAATTATGCCAAGGGTCCCCCCTTGGCGAAAATGGAAAAAATGGAAAAAAAAATTTGGTCGTCATTTCTCCCTTTGGTCCCCCTTGGGAGAATACGGTGAGCAAATTTTTTTTTTCAATTTTGCCTATAGTCCCTTCTTTGGACACTATGGCACCGAATTTCATCGTCTACGACCAGTTTTTCATCGTAAATTATGCCAAGGGTCCCCCCTTGGCGAAAATGGAAAAAAAAATTTGGTCGTCATTTTTTTCTCCCTTGGTCCCCCTTGGGAGAATACGGTGAGCAAATTTTTTTTTTCAATTTTGCCTATAGTCCCTTCTTTGGACACTATGGCACCGAATTTCATCGTCTACGACCAGTTTTTCATCGTTAATTATGCCAAGGGTCCCCCCTTGGCGAAAATGGAAAAACAAATTTGGTCGTCATTTCTCCCTTTGGTCCCCCCTTGGGAGAATACGGTGAGCAAATTTTTTTTTTTCAATTTTTCCTATAGTCCCTTCTTTGGACACTATGGCACCGAATTTCATCGTCTACGACCAGTTTTTCATCGTAAATTATGCCAAGGGTCCCCCTTGGCGAAAATGGAAAAAAAATTTGGTCGTATTTTTGGCGAAAATGGAAAAAAAATTTGGTCGTCATTTCTCCCTTTGGTCCCCCCTTGGGAGAATACGGTGAGCAAATTTTTTTTTTCAATTTTGCCTATAGTCCCTTCTTTGGACACTATGGCACCGAATTTCATCGTCTACGACCAGTTTTTCATCGTAAATTATGCCAAGGGTCCCCCCTTGGCGAAAATGGAAAAAAAAATTTGGTCGTCATTTCTCCCTTTGGTCCCCCCCTTGGGAGAATACGGTGAGCAAATTTTTTTTTCAATTTTGCCTATAGTCCCTTCTTTGGACACTATGGCACCGAATTTCATCGTCTACGACCAGTTTTTCATCGTAAATTATGCCAAGGGTCCCCCCTTGGCGAAAATGGAAAAAAAATTTGGTCGTCATTTCTCCCTTTGGTCCCCCCTTGGGAGAATACGGTGAGCAAATTTTTTTTTTCAATTTTGCCTATAGTCCCTTCTTTGGACACTATGGCACCGAATTTCATCGTCTACGACCAGTTTTTCATCGTAAATTATGCCTATAGTCCCTTCTTTGGACACTATGGCACCGAATTTCATCGTCTACGACCAGTTTTTCATCGTAAATTATGCCAAGGGTCCCCCCTTGGCGAAAATGGAAAAAAAAATTTGGTCGTCATTTCTCCCTTTGGTCCCCCCTTGGGAGAATACGGTGAGCAAATTTTTTTTTTTTCAATTTTGCCTATAGTCCCTTCTTTGGACACTATGGCACCGAATTTCATCGTCTACGACCAGTTTTTCATCGTAAATTATGCCAAGGGTCCCCCCTTGGCGAAAATGGAAAAAAAAATTTGGTCGTCATTTCTCCCTTTGGTCCCCCCTTGGGAGAATACGGTGAGCAATTTTTTTTTTTTCAATTTTGCCTATAGTCCCTTCTTTGGACACTATGGCACCGAATTTCATCGTCTACGACCAGTTTTTCATCGTAAATTATGCCAAGGGTCCCCCCTTGGCGAAAATGGAAAAAAAAATTTGGTCGTCATTTCTCCCCCCTTGGGAGAATACGGTGAGCAAATTTTTTTTTTTTTCAATTTTGCCTATAGTCCCTTCTTTGGACACTATGGCACCGAATTTCATCGTCTACGACCAGTTTTTCATCGTAAATTATGCCAAGGGTCCCCCTTGGCGAAAATGGAAAAAAAAATTTGGTCGTCATTTCTCCCTTTGGTCCCCCCTTGGGAGAATACGGTGAGCAAATTTTTTTTTTCAATTTTGCCTATAGTCCCTTCTTTGGACACTATGGCACCGAATTTCATCGTCTACGACCAGTTTTTCATCGTAAATTATGCCAAGGGTCCCCCCCTTGGCGAAAATGGAAAAAAAAATTTGGTCGTCATTTCTCCCTTTGGTCCCCCCTTGGGAGAATACGGTGAGCAAATTTTTTTTTTCAATTTTGCCTATAGTCCCTTCTTTGGACACTATGGCACCGAATTTCATCGTCTACGACCAGTTTTTCATCGTAAATTATGCCAAGGGTCCCCCTTGGCGAAAATGGAAAAAAAATTTGGTCGTCATTTCTCCCTTTGGTCCCCCCTTGGGAGAATACGGTGAGCAAATTTTTTTTTTCAATTTTGCCTATAGTCCCTTCTTTGGACACTATGGCACCGAATTTCATCGTCTACGACCAGTTTTTCATTTTTTTTCAATTTTGCCTATAGTCCCTTCTTTGGACACTATGGCACCGAATTTCATCGTCTACGACCAGTTTTTCATCGTAAATTATGCCAAGGGTCCCCCCTTGGCGAAAATGGAAAAAAAAATTTGGTCGTCATTTCTCCCTTTGGTCCCCCCTTGGGAGAATACGGTGAGCAAATTTTTTTTTTCAATTTTGCCTATAGTCCCTTCTTTGGACACTATGGCACCGAATTTCATCGTCTACGACCAGTTTTTCATCGTAAATTATGCCAAGGGTCCCCCCTTGGCGAAAATGGAAAAAAAAATTTGGTCGTCATTTCTCCCTTTGGTCCCCCCTTGGGAGAATACGGTGAGCAATTTTTTTTTCAATTTTGCCTATAGTCCCTTCTTTGGACACTATGGCACCGAATTTCATCGTCTACGACCAGTTTTTCATCGTAAATTATGCCAAGGGTCCCCCCTTGGCGAAAATGGAAAAAAAAATTTGGTCGTCATTTCTCCCTTTGGTCCCCCCTTGGGAGAATACGGTGAGCAATTTATTTTTTTTCAATTTTGCCTATAGTCCCTTCTTTGGACACTATGGCACCGAATTTCATCGTCTACGACCAGTTTTTCATCGTAAATTATGCCAAGGGTCCCCCCTTGGCGAAAATGAAAAAAAAATTTGGTCGTCATTTCTCCCTTTGGTCCCCCCTTGGGAGAATACGGTGAGCAAATTTTTTTTTCAATTTTGCCTATAGTCCCTTCTTTGGACACTATGGCACCGAATTTCATCGTCTACGACCAGTTTTTCATCGTAAATTATGCCAAGGGTCCCCCCCTTGGCGAAAATGGAAAAAAAATTTGGTCGTCATTTCTCCCTTTGGTCCCCCCTTGGGAGAATACGGTGAGCAAATTTTTTTTTTCAATTTTGCCTATATTTTTTCTTTGGACACTATGGCACCGAATTTCATCGTCTACGACCAGTTTTTCATCGTAAATTATGCCAAGGGTCCCCCCTTGGCGAAAATGGAAAAAAAATTTGGTCGTCATTTCTCCCTTTGGTCCCCCCTTGGGAGAATACGGTGAGCAAATTTTTTTTTTCAATTTTGCCTATAGTCCCTTCTTTGGACACTATGGCACCGAATTTCATCGTCTACGACCAGTTTTTCATCGTAAATTATGCCAAGGGTCCCCCCTTGGCGAAAATGGAAAAAAAAAATTTGGTCGTCATTTCTCCCTTTGGTCCCCCCTTGGGAGAATACGGTGGGCAAATTTTTTTTTTCAATTTTGCCTATAGTCCCTTCTTTGGACACTATGGCACCGAATTTCATCGTCTACGACCAGT